>JARHVA010001964.1:737500-897500 GCA_037957365.1 Torreya grandis | reverse complement strand
AATAATTATTATGGCATGTATTTTTCAAAATTTAAAATTACCATGATTGGATGTTGGTTGACATTTATTCCTAGTCAGCTGCATTATAAATTTTTATGTATTGAAACAATTGGGTTTCCTTAGTTTATTCTTAGGAAAGCAAGGAAACCATATGATATATAGAAATAAAGGTGAATAAAAGTTCCATACATGCATCAACACTATAAATAGATATAATATGTATTTCAAGGATACCACCATCCATTCAAGATCCTATCAAAACTAGATAGATAGAGATAGTTAATTTTTAGGAATATTAGTAACCATATTGGAACCGATCAACAATATAGATAGATAGATAGTCAATTTTTAGGGATACCAACATCCATCAAGGAGCATATCAACAATATATACAAACAAATAGTTAGGTTTCATGATACCAGTATACATTGGGGAACCTATCGGCACTATAGACAAATAAATAGTTAGATTTTAGGGATTATAATAGTAACCATCATGGAGCCTATCGATAGTATAAAGAGATAGATATTTAGGTTTTAGGGATACTAGTATCCATCTAGGAGTTGAGTGAAGCCACATTTAATGACATAAGAAAAAATATTTAATTGTAGTTAAATAGCACATAAGAAGAAATAACACATCAAATTTTTTTCTTCAGTTGGAAAAAGAAATACATCAGGTTCTATTCACACAATGAGAAAGAACTACAAATTCTACCACTAGGTTTTATTTACTTATTCTTTGAAAATTACTTATATCTTATTCCTTATATTGAAAACATGTTGAAATATCATTAAATTTTTAAATTCAATGTCAATTGTAATCATACTCACTTAAACATTGGTTTCCTTTTTATTATTGAAATCTAAAACAACATTAACATAAAGAATAAAAATGATAATGGAGAAAACTTAAAGCATATTCTAAACCAAAGAAAAAGGGCTGAAAAAAAGACCAATAATAAGGGGGTAGAAACGAGAAGCAGCAAAAAAGACCAACAAACGAAGGCAAAACATCTTGCTTCTACTCTGGATAAATTTGGAAAAGGATATGAACAACATTTTAAGGTGAAACTAGATTTTGGATCTCCAGATAGACCTGGAAGAAGATCCACTAAGAAAAATAGAGAGCTAGAAAGTATGCAAAATATTGCTGATGGTAGGCAGGCAACTATTATAGATTTCACCCCTAAAAAACATATATTAAATCTTTATTTGGAATATTAGGGGGCTGAATATAAAATGGATATTAATGTTGTCCTTGTATTACCTGATTTTGTTGCTACTTTTTAGTAGGTTTTAGGATTGCTTATCCTAGTGCTTGTAAATGCTCTATCTTTTTTTATTTTGTTAAAGGGTTTCAAGGTCCCTTCAAAGCCTGTTTTTACCTTAATCTAAAACATAAAGAATAAAAATGATAAATACATGTGTGAACTCATATTAATCTCCTTGTGTAATCTTACTAAGCTATCTAAAAATATTATTTTAGGCAAAAAAAAGATTCATAAATTGATTCCTTGAGTAATCACTTTATCAATATCTTCCTCGCTTCGTGTTTTATATTCTAAATCTTGCTTGACTATTATACATATTTAGATGTAGTTTTCATGAAAAAATAATTAATATCATATGCTATAAATGAGTCCTTCTATAATCTCCACCACCTTCACTTTATTTTTGTGCAATTGTCATACCACATAAACACAATTATCAAAAACTAACTCTTTTACTTTGTAATGACTTTTTCTCCTCTATAAGAATGAATTTTAAAATAATTACTATGAAATATTATGCAATATCTCCCTCATGATAATATTAACTTTCTTTCAAATTTTGATTCATGTTTATATAAAAACCTATTTTTTTATGAAAAAATAGTTAAAGTTAAGATATTTTTTTAACAATAGCACTTATTCCTCTCTGAATGTGAATTACTACCTTATAATGAGTGGTTGATATTTAATGCTTATAAAATGAGAATTTATTAATAAGTAGAGGCCTATATTATACGTATTGAGATGAAAATATTTTATTATTGATTAATTAAATTACTTTTAACCTATTTAGAATGAGAAAAAAATTCTATATAATATAGAGGTCTTTTCTTAATATAATATGAATAGTAATGATTAATAATCCAATGGGATTTGCATGTGTGAAATGGGCATGTGTCCATGACTCCACATTATTAAATAGAGAAACATATTAATAAGTTTCGTATAACCTTTATACACATTAATATTAACTATATTATGAGCATACTAGAGTAATAATTGATTGCATTATACCCCATTATACTAATATATTAACATTATTTCATGAATATTATTAATTAGGAATCAAATATTTATATCTCATGTACAATGGGAATTTTCCCCTTCCACACATGATTAAATATCTAGAAAATATAATCACACCATCAATTAAGAATTCAATATTATTGTAATTGAAGATGTGAAAATTATCTTTTTCAAAATGGGCATGTGCCTATTATATATAAACCATCCAAATTATGAGCATGGATTCAAGTATACTGCATAACCTTGAGATAGTACCATGGCATTAGATAACTATAAGATAACAATAATATGAATAACCACATGGTTTCCCTTTTTTTTAACACAAACATTGGGGGTTTATTTAATGGAGTACTGCTAATATGTAGTTTGATAGTGTATTCCAATATTGTGTGTAATGGCCACATTCCCAATCTAAACAAGATAAGAATACTATGAACATCTAATATTCTAACCAATATTATATAACACAAACTTGGGGGATTATTAAGTGGAATATTACCAATATGCACTTGAAAGTATTCCAATCATGTAAAATGGGCACATGCCCATTATTAATAGGACAATAATGATATGAACATCCACATGGTTTCCATTATTTATAACACAAGGTTGGGGGGAGTGTGTTGTTCTGTCGAAACTCCAATTCCTAAAATACCCATGGGATTGGGTATTTCCAAAGAATAAGATGGGAATAATGATGGAATTTAATCCTTCATTTTAGGACTTACTTGAGATCAGCCTAAGGCATAGATATAGTTATTTGACTTCATAATGGAGTCTGTTGAATAGTCTCAAAAATATGTAGTGTCACCACTTAAAGTTCCATTTGGATTTCTTGCATACAAATATAATTATCAAAGGATATGTATTTAATTTTATGTATTGTTTCTCCATTTTTTATAAACATGATGGGAAAAGGTATTTAAATTTTGAAACAAACATAAAAGAGAAGGGAGAGTAAGGAAGAAAATAGAGCCTCTAGATTATAAATGAAATCAATGTATCAACCATCAAACTATGTACCATTACCATAATTATACCACTGTGGACTAAGTTTCACTAAAATTTTTACCTCCAAGAACACATGGTGGGAAGAGTCTAATGAAACAAGGGAGCATACTTCAAATATGAAATCTCACTAAATATAAGTACTAGGAGTTTATAACAAACTACACATAAACACCTAATAGTAACTTGTAGATAAACACATAAATTAATAGTATGTAAAAAGAAAAACAAGAGAGTTCAAAAAGTTATTATAATAGATAATCACATCATAACCATAAAATAAATTCAATAGTAAAGTATTAGTCTAATTTATCTATCATTGACAATCATTTAAAATGGAGATGAAAAATACTTAAGATGTAAAACAAGCCCTTTCTGGAAAATTGGAAATTTATTCATTAAAAAAAATAAGTGTTATTACAAAATTTGATTGTGTCTAGCTCTACATTAATAAGATATGAAATAAAAGTAGGTGATATCTTAGTTATAATCTGACAACATTTTTGAGTAATTTTTTGACCCCTAAATTAAAATACAACTTTGCCTTCATAACTTTTCCAAAATTCCAAAAACATTCAAAAAATTTAAAAGCCAAAAATAGTTGTCGTATTTAAACCTAGTTAGTCATCCTTGATTTACCTTATTAGGGTAGATCCATTGTTTTTTATATATAATTTCACTACCTATGGGGGTGTGACCTTCCATTTACATGTATCTTTACTCAGGGGTACCACCTATTTATCCTTCCTTTACTTCATGTCACAGTGAATTTAGTAAGTTATCTTTCATTTTACATTTACTTGGTGCCACTAAATATAACCTCCTATGGGAAAATTAGTATCCCACCTTATGTTACTAATTATAACTACCCATGGGAAAATTAGTATTAATAACAAATGCCATCATTTCCCAATTATAAATGACTATGGAAAAATTAGGAACAACACCTTTACCATGCATTATCACATCCCTTTACCATTATTATTCTCATTTGCCTTGCCATTTTCCTAAATTTGTGAATTTTTAATTACCTAGATGGATATCCTTACCTTTTGTGTGGTCAAACATACTATTACTTAAGGTCTTAATGTGATTATGTAGGCCATGCTTGATTCACATTGAGGTTAGCTCAGTCCCTATTTTCCATACACTCTCATCATTTTATGAGCAACCTAAACCACACTCTCACCATTTTGTGAACAACCTAAACCACACTCTCACCATTTTGTGAGTGGTATATTGTCAATATATAATGATTTAAGATGCCCCAAAAGTTACAAAAACATTCATAACATTTCCAAAATTCCAAAAACATTCAAAAAATTTAAAAGCCAAAAATAGCTGTCGTATTTAAACCTAGTTAGTCATCCTTGATTTACCTTATTAGGGTAGATCCATTGTTTTTTATATATAATTTCACTACCTATGGGGGTGTGACCTTCCATTTACATGTATCTTTACTCAGGGGTACCACCTATTTATCCTTCCTTTAAGCCTTCACATATAGATATTAACTTAATTGATGATAGGATGCTTTCTACTTCTTTTGCTTTCAAGCTTTCTATGTTTTTCTACTTAGTTATTTGTTTTCCCATTCATTTTAGTTCATTATTGTGACTTGAATTATTCTATATGCATTCATTGGGTGATTCCTTGTTTATTATTCTTGATTATATCCATATTCATACATCAACATTGTCATCATGGTTTTTATCATTGGTGTACTTTTTAAAAGTGTTTATTGGATTGGGAGTAAGTCCTTATGCATATCATAGTCCAGTTATCATGGTGTTTTATATCATGATGCATAACATCATGTGATATAAAAAAAATTATCTTAGTAAATATTATTATCAATAGAGCCAGATAAACCTCCCTTTGGTAATCTTGTAAACTCTTCCTACCCTCCTTGATCAAATCAACCCATTCAACATTACAGTCATATAAATGTTAATAAGGAAAAGCATCTCCACATTGGTAGGTACAATGAAATAATTTCAATTGATCAATTATTTTTTCTTCCAATCATCTCTTTTGTCACTTTATGCATCCTCATGTGCCTAATTCTTTGTCTTCTTTAGTCATTAGACCATCACATCTATGTTTACACCCACTTATCTTTAATCTATATAACAAATTATATCCTTGAGTTATTAGTTTCAATATGATATATTGGGGCATAATAAAATATAATTACTCAATATAGGTTATATTAATGATTATAACCACTTGTGGTAAAATCATTATTTTGACTCATTAACCATAATTTGGGAATATGTCATTATCACTTATTATAAGTGCCTTTGGGCAAATTAGTGTCTCAACCTTTTTTACTTATTATAACTACCTATGGGTAAATTAGTAAATATTTATAAATCAATACATGCAAGCATTACCTTCATTGGATTAATCTCACCCATGGGTTAATTTAATTATTCATATTGCTTCTTTTTAAGGGACCATATGTCGATCGTATGTATCAAACACTCCTTCAAGGGGGCATCATTATATTATTCCCAAACATAATTTATAGATTATTCTTTAATTATTATCTTATTTTATTATTAATGACCTATTTCATTCTTTGAGAATACATTACTATTCCATTAGCTTGCAACATCTTCCCAAACATGGGCAAATTATCGACACCTAAAATTGGCCACAAATGGAATCTGACTAGACATCAAACTGATTCCTAACAACCATTAATAATTAATCCTAGGAATCACTAAACATCCCAAATTTGGTCTTATATCATTAATCAAAGCTTAAAATCATGTTGAGGCATCCCTATTTAGGGTACTATCATGTATGCAATAATAACCTCTCATGAATTTATCCCTAATCACCTTGTGGCATCACAACTATCAATTTTGCCTATGGACATATTAAGTGGGGAACTTTCACACTTAATTAAATCTTGAAAGAGTTAAAAGGCTAATAAAATTTAATTAAATAAATTAAAACAAGATTAAATGCCTATTTGAATTATCCATTCAAAATTAATAAATGTCTAAAGGAGGAAATTTTAAAAATCAAAATATCAAAAAATTTCATAATGTTTTTGATGAGTTGTCAAAATATCTCAAAATATCTCCAAACATCTAAATTGAGAACTATGACTAGGAACTGAAATTCATAATTGTATGACATCTTTTGACTCAACAGGAGTTAGTCTCAACTTAACCTTATAATTTGAGAACAATGACTAGTAACTAAAACTCATAATTTCATAATTTTTTTTAACTCAAATCAACCTTAAATCACCCTAGGTGAGAGTTAATTCCTAAATATATACATATAAGGCCATGCCCATTCATTTTAAAGCTCTCATAATCCAAAGATATAATGCTAATTTAGAGAGAGACAAATTTTACAATAATGTTATAATGCTAAAATCTTGAGCCAAAGCAATCAAAAGCCACATCAAAGACAATGGTGCCAAGAAGATGAGGAGGAAACAAGCTTCATTTACCAAACACTTCTTGATGCACAAACTGATCAAGATACTTAATAAGGTATTTGGATCTCCCAAGGAATGTAAGTGATTTGTGTCTTTTATGTTTTAATTATTCTTTCATCTAGTTTTTGTTATTTAATATCTCTGTAGTGTTTAGGATAGAGGTTTTAAGATTAAATATACTTATTTCATTTGTTTTATGAGATTTACATGATATTAACATCCCCTATATGGATTTGTTGTTCACATAGGGAATCTCAAATTTGGTTATTAGGCTATCATTGAACTCTAAAATTGATTTCTCATTTTATTTTTTAAGAGATAATACCTACACCTACCTAATAAAGTATTCTATATAATTCAAAATCCACCTATGTACTACACCAAATGGAGGGTGAATCACAACTACAAAGTCTAGGCCCCATTGCATGAAGGGATTTTATATTTGGATAGGCTCGAGGGGCAAGGAAATTAGTATTTGCTTTCATATGAACATGGAACACTTTTGACACCTCCTAACTCAAGCATGGGATTCCTTGAAAAAACTTGGATAAAAATATCCTACTCTTAAAATCCTTCTACCATAGTCTTGGATGCAAAATGGCATCTTGTAGGCCCATCATGAAACTGGTCCAAGTGTTTGTCAACTTAGTTAGTTTACACACTCCTCAAGAGTATGGCATCAAGATCATTTTTGAAAATCACTCCATTAATAAAAACATAAGGAATGAATTTTAGTCTATAGTAGCTTATCCTTGTCTTATTTATGCATAGATGAAAATTTCCCATTTGAAGTAATATCACCATGTCTTGAGTCCAACTAGAAGGAGATGTAGGTGAAGCTACTTGGGAGTCACTTTTTATTGATAAAACTAATTCATTATCCTACTTAACATATATTTAAAAGTTTTCACATATTCCCATACCCATTATTAACTTTTTGACCTTCACTTATATGTCATATTCTATGCATTTAGTCATGCAACCAACTCTTATTTCACTCTAGTCTAGATTAAGGATGAGTTCTTTGATACTAGTGTGAACAACCATGACATAGGTTTTATTATTAAAAACCATGTGTCTAAAATTTTTAAGGCCATTCATGACTAAAATTACATATTTTCCACAATTTATAGCTCTCTTCATATCCCTCTAATACTTGGCTAAAGAAGGCTCACTGTTTTGTTGTATAAGCATGGCATAAATGGTATCATTAGTTGAGAAGGAATATATGAATAATTAACTTAATAAATTAGGGTTGAAGAGGGTGGGTTATTTGGAAATGGCCTAACTTATGGCTTCAAATATTATTTTCCCTTACTTATTCCATTTAATATCTTTATGTTTCTTGATCATGAAGGTGAAAGGTCTCACCAATTCTACAAAATCAAGGATAAACCTCTTGATAAAGCTAATTTTTACTAAGAAAATATGAAATACCTTCTTTTGATTTGGTAGTGATAGATAAATTATTAAAATTATCCTCTTAGAGTATATAAATTCCTTCTTTTGACACAACATGACCTAAAAGTCTGCCCTCATAGGTTGTAAAAATACACTTTGTTGGATTCAAGGATACCCCATACTAGCTACACCTATCAAATATCATCCTTAAGTGTGTCAAGTGATATTTGAGATACTTAGAGAATAATATTATTTCCTCAAGGTATATGACCACCATTTCATTTATGAGTACTTATAAGGCTACATCCATTTCCCTTTTGAAGGTGGCCACTACATTTGACAACCCAAAGTGAATCTTCTTATAAGCATAAGTGCCCCACTTAGTTGTGAAGGCAGTCTTGTGTTGGTAATACTCATATACTAACACATGATTGTACCCTGAGTATCCACCAAGAAAGGAGAAATATTGTGAACCTATAGCCTTCTTAAAAATTTGGTCCATAGATGGTAAGGGGTAGTCATTTCTTAATGACGCCTTGTTGAGATCCCAGAAGTCTACACATAACCTTATCTCCCAATTTTTATTTCTTGCATGAAAAATATTATCCACCCATAAAGAGATATTTATGTGGAATATTATGTTTGATTAAATGATCTTGGTCATCTCTTTGTTAATGAGGATCTTAATCTTTGGGTTAATCAGTGCTTATTTTTGTCTCACAGTCTTAACACTTACCTTTAAATCTATGGTATGCTGAGCCAAACTAGGGTCAAATCCCTTTAATTAATTATAATACAAATAAAATATTTTAAAACATTCTTGACTTAACTCTATGAATGTTTTCTATTCCTCCTTTGTGTTCATTTTTCCTAGTTTGAGGAGTCTATCCTTGAAAATAGTGACCTTCCCATAGTTCTCATCATTTGTTAATATACTAAATTTGTCTTTCATTATCTAATCATCTTAATTAAATATATTTTATAGGGTCAATAATACCTTAGGTAAATTTTTCCCTCAATTGGACAATCTAGTCACCATACCATTGTTACAATTTGTCTTGGTTTCTTGAGCAAAATTCTACCTCCTATTATAAGAAGCATGCTATTTTATTATCATTTTCAAAAACCTACTAGCTAAACTCATTTTTATGGATTGAAGGTCTACACCCTACCTCAATTTTGGACCAATATTTCATGTCTTTGACCCTACTTGTAATATTTTACTATGATCCTATAGCCTCCAACTAGTCTGTATGTCGATTGTCTTTTCTTAGGATTGAGTGAATCTCAAAAGCCTCAAAGTCCTCTAAGAGGTTGCAAACCCTATTATTTTATTCCTTCAAGACTAGATTTTTTATTTAATTCTTCCATATCACATGATGTACTACTAACTCACTATCTTCCATAGCTTGCAAGATCTTAATGCCTCTCTTTCTTGACCATGGTTGTCCATAGATGAGGACCTTATACTTTTTTGTGTTACATGTGTAGCTAAATTGGAATGTTAGGGTATAAAAGTATCTTTGTTTGGAAGGAGAGACAAGACTGATACCTATCCCACTTGCATTTTTACACCTAGAGCCATCAAATAATAAACTCTACACTCCATCATAGTCTTGGCTTGGGTTAATAAAGGTTAGTATGACAGACCCCTCCTCATACATATAATATATCCCCAAACATACCTCTTTAATTATCTTGTATAAATCATAGACATGGTTATCTAGCCCCCATTAATCAAGAAGTAAGTCTTATATATCTTTAATTATCTTAATTGGCTCTTTATCTTTGGGGTGTTCATATTCATCTATGTTAGTTCAATTGAAATTAGAAAAATTAGGCATGTAAGAATCTAAATGGAACTAAGAGATAGGATCAGAACTTATGGTTACCTTTGTTCCATACCTAGTCATAAATACCATATAAGATGAGTTATAATAGAGATAGCCTCTTATTTTGGTAGTGAAATCCCTATACAAATATAAGGTAAAGTAAGGAGGGAGGTAAACTACAACAAATTATTGGTATATAGTTTAATTTGGATAAGCAACTAGGACTATTTTTAGATCCTTAAGCACACCAAGAGTCCTAGTAGGATATCCATCTAGTTGTATGAACCCTTTATAATTAGGTTCATACTTTAAACTTAACTTATGTTCTATAGACTTAGGCATGATATAAGTAGTATCCCTACTATATATCATATAATTATACACTAAATAGTCTCTTATAATGATAAAAAAGATATAAAAGAGGGGGATTATTTACCTTGGTTAAATATGACTCATTATATTGGATGGGATTGGCTAGGATTACACCCACCTTTTATTCCTAATTGTCCAAGATGAGGATTTTGGACAACTCTCCTTGGAGGATATCCTTTTATATCATAATGATCAAGTTGTACCACATAACTATGGTAATATGGGACTTATTCATCTAGTACACAATGTTAATATGAGATATGGTAGCCCTTGACTACAAATTAGGAGTAGCAATACCACTTGGAGCTTGAGTGACTTGAGGAATGAATGAGCCTTTTTAATTATACCTTTTCCCATCCTAAACCTATTGATGCTTCTAATTATACCATAGGTGCTCTTAGTGTTTAAGAACACTTCTCATATTATTACTTTTAGAATCCATGTCATGATTTGTAGTTTGTGACTATTTAGTGATTATTTTTGGTAGAATAGAAGCAAAGTATGAAAACTATCCACAATATTTATTTGATTTAGTGGTTGGCAGCCACCAGGGTCTATACTATTTGAATATTTAATAATTGTAAGTATTTTTCAATGAAACTAAATAATTATTAACAATGACTTCTAAGTTAGAGTGAATCTTGATAAAAATAAGAAAAAGGAAGGGTAAGGAAGAAAGAAACATGATTTTAGGTTTTCATCTCAAATATTATGACAAAATTTCAATTAATTTGAGCACATTTGAACCAATTTATGTTATAATATGGAATAATCTCAAATTATATCACAAATCAAGAAAAATTCAAAGGAGAAATATGAATCACAAGTAAGAACCAAATTTACTTTAAAGTTTTGCTATTATGATCTGAATAACCTAAGTACATCCAAATACAAAAAAAATAAAATGAAGTATATTTGAGATATTTATAGTCAATTTAGCATTTAGCACAAATTAATATCCCTATGACAAATAATGTAACTCAAAAAATAAGAATCATTCAAATTAGAGATAACTCCATGTAATTGAGATATAGCATAGACATTTAATGAAAACTATCCAAATAGTCTTTTTAGAGTTCCTTAGTTGTATTAAATGCTCCTAGTATCAATTTCTCAAAAAAATATCTCCTTAAAAATCGTAGCCATCTACCTATTTATAGGAAACATAGGTGGTTAATTGGATAACTTTCAAAAATATCCAGATATGGATAAGGACAACTATCTTTGATACAAAGCTATAATGCAAAAAAAATCATGCCAACTTGACAAGAAAGAGTATATGTTAATAGACTAGCATATACTTTACAAAAGTAATTTTCATTTAAGAATTTCATTGGTGGGTCCTTCTAATTAACCCTATCTAAGGAAGTATTTCACCTTGGTGTTTTGCTCCTTGATCAGTTCAAAATCCACTATAGGCTTTATTATATAATCTTCCTTGTCAAATTCACTATCTTCCCAAGATATGAGTTCCTTGACACATTATGATTATATAGTTTGCTTTCCCTAAAAAATTAATGGTATTAAGGGTCCTATAGTTATCCTTAGCTAAATTACCTTAGCTATCTTTGATGCCTTGGATGTGGGTATGAACCCTCTACTTGAATTCTTCATCATCAATCAGGCCTAAAGTAGTGGTTTGAAAAGGGTTATTTAATAGATTCCCTAGAAATTTCTCAATACAATTTACCAAGTCTATGTCTCTCTTGATGAAGTCCTTAACATCACTACTCTAGGTAATCAAATATTCTTATTTATCTAAAAAAACTACCGTGAGGATGTCCAGATGTTTGAGTTTGATAATCTTGAAGTTCAATGCCTACTTTGTCTTTTGCACCTTGATGAGCTCCTCCATCTGAGCTTGATAATTCTACCATTGGGTGATTAAGGATTGTGCCATCTCAAGTTGATGGTCTACATCATTCAATCTAGACTTAATGCTTTTCAAATTTTTGAAAGCATGCATCAAGGATTTATTCAACATTTGTAATACATTTTTAGGAATTGTCAAGAAGACCTGAGCTTCTAAATCTTGCTTTTATATTTCTAAGTTGAGAATATTTTTTTAATCCTTAAACTCTAGCCAAGGCCATTATTGATTAGACTAGTACCACACTAGCTACACCCTCTTGAAAAATAGGATACTCCCCTACTACCTACCTTGGAATAGGATTTAAGCCTCTAAATGGCTACACCTTCTAAAAGGTGAACTCCTTAGTACTAATCGTAATTTTATTGATCACTACTTTTTCAAGAGTTGATATCTCTAGATTAAATTGGACCTGAGGATAAAAATCTTTCACCTATGGTTGTTCAAGAGTCTCTACACTTGAACTCCTAGATGCTCTTGGGGTACCAACCCATTGGCTCTCCTTATTGTCAATAATCTATATGTTTCTCTCTTCTTTTTTGTTCAACATATCCTAAATCAATGGCTTGACATTATCTTGAACACCTATGCCCACTCGATTTAAAGCTAGTAAAGGAGAAAGAGTTGGGATTATCTAAAACTTCGCATAAATAAACCATTCAAGAATGGTTGGTCCATAAATACTATTCTCATTACTCAAGACATTTATTTCACTATTAAGTTAGTGAAATTTAACTTAGGCCTCTTTGTTAGAGCCAAAGGAACTAAAGATAATTATGCCTATCTCTTTCTACCACCCAATGGAACCAATTCCTTACCTGCTTCCTTAGATGGGTCATCTTGCTTATCCTAATCATAAGTAGCCATGATGTTAACAAGGGCACTCTCCATTGTTTATATAGTTTCCAAAGCAATTATGTTGATAAATTCTATTAGGGAAGAAGGGCTTTGTGGGGATGCTTGAATTTGGAGGATTTCAATAAGTCTTTGAACAATATTGAACTCTTTAATTATAGCTTTACCTTTTCCTTTTACATCCTCAAGTTACTCAATCTAAGATGACTTTGTAAATTCTCCATGTTAAGGCTTAGAAGATTTTCCCTCAACATGTGGTTCTTTATGTGTAGTCCCAGATGGCCCTGGAAACAAGTGTTATTGTAAAGGATGTAACTACCATATTTATTTTGAAGGCTTATTATCCTTGATCAGCCTACATTCTAAAGTTATGTTGTAGTTTTTAACCCTAGATGGGACTTCTTCAAAATTCTTTGCCCTTGTGTAAAAACCATCTCCCACACCTAGTTGATTCTTATACTCAGTCTTTGGAACATTCCTATCTTGAATATGGTTAACCACTCTATTATTGGGGTCCCACATCTTAAGATCATCTAATTGGAAATCAAAAGAGTTCTTGTATACCATCATGATCTCCAACTATTTCCAATCCTTGATTACAATTATACTAATGTCTAGTGGGAAGGGATGAACTTGAGCCTTTTTATTCTTCTTGTGGTGATAATCTATGCCCTAATTGATTTTATAAGTAGTTTCTTGCTCTACAAGCTTAATGGGAACATATATGGGTAGTCTATATGGTTGGACCATGATTCCTTCTATCCTTATTACAATATAATCTAAGATAGAACCACACATCTCCCATGATCTCCACTTATTTTTTTATTAGAGGATGAAGTCTAGGCATATTAATACTAGTAATTATCTCAAAAATGAGTGGGAAGACACCATCACATATGAATTACATATGATTCCTATATTTTAAAATATGTACTTTAGAGTAATGATTGGAAATATTAGTCTTACCATGAGGGCACTAATTTCAAATGTTAGGGAAATTAATATAGGCCAAGAGTGAGTCTAAGAGTTAAGACATCATAAATAAATGTCTACAGTTCTTTCTCTTGATGGTTTTAAATTGTTTAGCCAAGAAGAAACTTATTCTATCTCTAATGGGAGGGGTTAGGTTCTAGTCCAACATGTAATGGACGTAATATACCTAAACCTTACTGACATAAGTTTTAGAAAAGGCACCAAAGACTCTATTCAATAAGGTCATATCTACCCTAACACCCTCTCTGAATTAGGTAATAGGAATCTCACCATTAGGGGTCTTGAAAATATGGGAGCCTTAGATTAACCAAGGTGAAATAATTGAATCTAGGTTTTAGGAATTTATCCATTCTCTCAAAGATATAAGATCAACATGAGGTAAAGGGAGTTTATAATAAGTTTCAAAGGCCATCGGAGCTATGCATGCAACTTTATTAATACTTCATTCATGAATAATCCATTCTCCATCTACTCTAAAATCAATGAAAATAGGATCAAGAAGGTTAATGCAATACATTACCTCTAATTTAGTAGCTACATGATGAAGGCCTACCATTTTAATTGATACTAAATTCTTGTATCTTTAATATACTATAGTATTCCACTTTTCTTCCTGAGAAATTGGTTACAACTCTTCGACAAAGAAGAATAATTTGGACCAATTCCTAATTTCATGTACATTCAATGATATTGAATCCAACTCTATGTCTCTAAAGACCCTTCCTTCACCATCTGAAGTTACATAAAGCTCTACTTCAATATTCATCTGTTTCCTGCCTATTGCCATTGATAACATTATATTATAATTGCAAAGCTATCAAAGTTTTTACTGAGGCACCTGCCCTAAATTTAGACCCTGGCCTTCTCTATGGAGGGTTTAGGGTTTTTAGATTTAATGACCAAAACATCAAACTTTGATCTCATACATGCCTTTGATATGATGAAACCTTACTTAGCATATCTCCTGTGTTTTTAATCATGAGATATCTTTCATTTAGATCCTCCCTACTTATGTGGAGTTTATGTGGTAGGGTTCCATGCCTTTCATAATAATTTTTCATTAATTTCATTTAAAGAGTGATCATTGGTTTTCAAAATTACCTTTTATTTTGCTTTAAAAATCCAAATCTAGGTCCTTGCATTTCATTAGTTCTTGATCTTTGAGCTTATTAATTGTGCCAAGTGTCAAGATTTCAAGGTCTTTGAAAATTATTCAATTTTGTCACACCATTGGATCAAACACCATGAGTATGTGATCACCATTGGATCCTTCAAGATATCTTTAGGCTTTTGGGTTGATGTACACCATTAGATAAAATCTAGCGAGCAAGCGATCATTATTGGATCCTACAAGATGCTTGCCCTTTTAATCAATAAAAATGACTTAGGCCAAGATTTTTATCACAATATTGCCTTTATAAGAAAAATATGAATATCTTAAAAGGCTTTACAAATGCCTCATTTGATTAGGTTAAAAAAATTTCTAAGTTAAATTTGATGGGTTCAGTCCCATTAAATACATCCTAGCATACGTCAAATGATGAGGGTGAACCTGTCAAATTTAAGACAATAAAATCCATCTATTTTAATTTAAATTTGATAGGTTTAGTCCAATCAAATACATCATCATAGATGTCAAATGATGGGAGGAAACCTATCAAATTTGAAATAATGAAATTTATTGATCCAATAACTGAATGCTATTAACGTAGATTTTTATTTTTACCTATTTATTAATTAGGGAAATTGTATTTCTTGTGCATACATGGACTTTTCCTACATTTGTGGGATAGGCTAGCTTATGTGGAGGTGTGTGTCATAGATGTGTCATAGGTGTCATAAGAATATCATAGGTAAATCCCTTTATGAGAGTTACTTCTCTATTCTTAGCACCTTGTCACCACCTTTCATGGAGGAGTTACTATCTATTCTTGGGGTGCCTTGTCCACCTTTTGTGGAGGAGTTACTTACGTACTCTCATATTTGTAGTCCTCACTTTCGCCATCTCATGTTAATCAGATTTTGGTTTTCTCCATTTTGTCTTATGCAATTTCTCTTATTGTGTTATTTTCAAATTCATTTAGCATCTATGTGGTGTGCACTTGCTTAAACTTGTGTGATCACATCTCCATTACACTCACATTATCTATATTTTGGCAACAACTCTGATATGGTATCAGAGCTACTCTAGTAATCATATGTCTAGTTATGCTATTAGTTTATTTTGAAATTCTTACTTTGCTTTCTTAGTAGTCTTTTTTTTAAAAAATATGTTGCATTTGAGATCTTTGGTAGAGTTTTTGAAAACTCATACAAATCCATATAGAACTTGTTTAAAAATTTACTTTTGAGTTAGTATTTGCCAAGACATCTTGTCTAGATCTGTCGTTTTCTTCAGCGAGGCAGAGGAATTCTAGTTTTGTCATTCTGCAAGAAAAAAAAGGGATGTCTACAATATTTTTTTGTTCTTGGATTCCACCTTCCAGCCTGCTACTCTAGCTGCTCCATGCCACAGTCTCTAGCCTACTGCTCTAGCTAGTCCACGCCATTGGCCGTATGGCATCTAGCCCAGCTGCTACCCAGTCCATACAACACACCTTTCTACTTTAGTCTAGGCAAAATACTTCAAGAACTTTGTGCCATGTTTATGTAGACCCTCAACTAACTTTTTTTATTTTCCATAGTCCTCCCTACCATGCCATCAGGCCGTATGACACCCAACAATAGGTCTGCATTTATTTTTTGTCTTTTATGAGATAAAATCTGCACTCTATTTTTTGGCACCCCTCCCTGCTTGGCATCCCATGTGGGCCCTTGGACACGTGACTTCATCAATTATATCTTTACTTTACTTTATTAAGTTAAAAATTGACTTGTTAAAACAAAAATCAGTCAATTTGACTGAATATTCAATTTTCTAGACAGTTTTGTAATTTTGGGGGTTTTAAATTTAACTTGTATCTTTGACCTACGAAGATGAAGGGTGAGGCTTGGGTCGGCAAGAGGACAATTCCCCCTCACACAAACCTCCTTTGGATTCCTCATTCTATGCCAAATCTAATGAGTGGTTGGAAGGCCACTTTCTCTTTTAATATTTTAGTGCTTTTTTTGCAAAAACACTAGTTTACGAGAAAATTGTACCTTTAATATCTTGCAAATGGTAGCTCAGTTTTGTGTGATATTTTTATCAAAAGTGTTTATAATTAAATTTTTCATAGTTTAGGCTTGTTACTTGTCAAAAATTCACTAGTTTATAAAGTGCCAAAAATTTGGGTCTCTTAGGACGCATTTTCGGCTGAGTCCGATGTCCTATCTACTTTAGTCCTATACTGATTGCTCTAAGACACATTTTCAGCTGAGTCCAACATATTTTGAGTGTGAACTTGCATATTTGGGGGGGGGGTCTCAATATTTTAGGGGGATGTGATTACTTTTCACAACTTGCAGATCTTTGCTTTCATTCTCCTTTTTGCATAATTTCACAACTTGCAATCAACACAACTTGACCTAAATTCAGCTAAAAAATGGATTATTTTCAACTTAAACCCCTAACACCCTTCAAATATCATGAATGGAAGGTTAAAATGTCAATCATTCTTAGAAGCAAAGGGTTGTATAGGATCACCATGGGTATTGAAATAGAACCCAACACTGATGCTGAAAAGGTCATGTGGTACAACCATAGTGATGAAGCCTATGGATTACTGAGCTTGTCTATGTCTCCAAAACTTCTCTTTCATTTAGAATCCTCCCAGACTCCTCATGACATATGGGACACCTTAGAAAATTTATTTGGGAAGCTTTATGAGATGAGAGGTCATGAGCTCGAAAATGAACTCATAAGTCTAAGTCCTAGCAACTTTGACACCCTACAAAACTTCTTCATTAAGTTTAAGTCCCTTAGATTGCAATTGAAATAATGTAGGATAGAGAAGAAAGATGATCAACTTATTCTTTCTATTCTTGCAAAGTTAGGTCCAAGTTATTCAGTCTTTGTCTCCACTTTCCATGCCACAAAAAGTGCCCTTGGCATTACATGGAAAACGCCTTGTTTGGATTCATTCATTGCTGACTTGACTAGGGAGCAAGACAAGCTAATTCAAATGGGCATAGTGAAGTCTACTCAACCCCAAGCATTGAAAGCTGGAAATGGTAAGGACAAGAATTTAACAAAGGAGAAGAAGAAAAAGAACAAGGACCAGGAGAAGAAGAAAGAAAACAACAATCCTACCAAAAACAACACTGAGACTTCCTCTTCCAATGCTAAACCTAAGAAGGAGAAGGTTAAGTGTGCCTATTGTAAAAAGATAGGGCATGATGAACACAAGTGCATGAAGAAACAAATAGATCACCTAACTCATCTTCTAGAGAAGAACACCATAGGTGTTCTTGAGTCTATCAAGTAGAATTCATCTACCCAAGATTCTACCGAGGTAAAAGGCAAGGGTAAGGAGAAAGAAAATGGAAAGGCCCTTGTAGCTACTATAACTTCTACATATTCATGGGTCATCGACTTGGGTGCTTCTCACCACATGGGCTCTTCACTAGTTGAGTTTTCATCTTTAGAGCCTTGTAGCATGACTTTAATTAGTTTGGATGATGACACTTTAGTTTCTGTTGTAGGGAGAGGGTTAGTTGAAATGGAAGGAGGAACATTCAACAATGTTCTAAGTGTTCCTTCTCTTTCAACCAATCTCCTATCAATGTACCAAATCACTCACATTGGTCAGGGTATGAGAGTTGTGTTTTCACTAGATTTAGTGGTTATCAGGGAGTTAGATAGTGATACTATAGTGGTAGTGGGTAGGGTAGATCACCAAGCTAGGTTATACACCTTCTCACATTTTGCATCAGATTCTTCTCCAACAACATTGCTAACTCATTCAAATGGAGTTATAAAATTATGGCATGAGTGGTTTGGCCACCTTAACTACCAAAATCTTGAGCAACTTTGCAAACATGGCATGGTCATTGGCTTGCCTTGTGTCCAATTCTCAAAAGGACTTTGTGAGGGGTACTCCCTTGGGAAGCATCCCGAAGCAAAATTTGACAAAGGTAAAGCTTGGAGGGCTTCACAACCTTTGGAGTTAGTCCATAGTGATGTATCGGGACCCTTTCCTAAACCATCTTTCATAAGGGCCAAGTACATCCTCACTTTCATTGATGATTTCTCTAGGTACACTTGGATATATTTTCTCAAACAAAATTTTGAAGTGTTTGAAAATTTTCTAGACTTCAAGGCTCTTGTTGAGAAATAGAGTGAGAAATCCATCACGGTTCTTCAAATTGATAATGGAGGGGAGTATGTCAGCATTAGGTTTGAGTAGTTTTGTACCACAGAGGGGATTGATTTGCAGTGCATAGTCACTTATAGTCCTTCACAAAATGGGGTTGCAAAATGCAAGAATAGGTTCTTAAAAGAGATGGGTAGCTATATGATTCAATCTAAATCCTTAGCACCACAGTACTAGGCTGAAGCCATCAATTATGCTTACTACATTCAAAATAGGGTTCCTCACAAACATTTTAAAGGGATAACACCCTTTGAAGCTTGGCATAAAAGGAAACCTAATGCTGAACACCTTACAGTTTTCAGATTCCTAGCCATGGCCCTATTCTAAAGAAGAAATGCAAAGCTATGCAACATCAGTCCAAGCCTTGCATCTTTATAGGATATCTGGATGGTATTAAGGGATATCACCATCTAGATCTAGTCACTCATGAGTTGTTCATCAAGAGAAGTGTCCATTTTTAGGAGAGTCCTAGAGACTCAACACTTTAAACTTCTTCTCCCTAATTGGATCTACTTCATGATGATTCCTTATCAGATTTAGATCAACCAAAATAGCTTCTTGAGCCAAAAACATCTTCTTCTTCTTCGAGTTTATATAGCGAGGACAATGATGCAAAGTCATCCACCTCTAGTTAGTTAGGGGATGAGGAGTTAGCACCTGACTCACCCACTTTTGGATCACTTTGGGCTAGACAAACACTTGAGAGTGATAACACTTGGGTAGGAGATCTCATAGATGACAAATTTACTAGGGGGATTTTAGAGAGATCCACATGCCTTCTTTTCTTTAATTTTAGATCCATCGACTTTTTGAGAGGCATCAGGGGTACTTGAGTGGGATAATGCTATGGAGGAAGAATATTCTTTCCTAATCAAAAATCACACTTGGGACTTGACTTCACTTCTTAAGGGCAAAAATATGGTTCGATGTAGGTGGATATATCAAACCAAGTTTGTAGGAGATAGGTCAGTTGATAAGTATAAGGTATGATTGGTCACCAAGGGTTTCTCATAGGTGGCAGGCATTGACTACTTAGAGACCTTTACACCCATTACAAAGATGACTTCTATCTGACTCACCTTGGCTATTACCACAGCACATGGTTGGGATGTGCATCAGATGGATGTGAAGAGTGCCTTTCTTCACGAAGACCTAGAGGAGGAGATCTACATGGAGCAACCACTAGGATTTGTTTAGGATTATTCCTTAGTATGCAGACTTAAGAAATCTATCTATGGCCTCAAATAGGCCACTCAAGCTTGGTATGCCAAAATGGATTCCTTCCTTCTCATAGCAGGTTTCACTAGGTGCCATTATGATCCCAATGTCTACTTCTTACAGTAGGATGATTTGCTCTTGATTTTGGTTCTATATGTTGATGACCTTTTGATCACCAGGAATTCTTCATCAGCTATTGTAGTGGTGAAGGCATCTCTCTAGGATATATTTGACATGATAGACTTGGGTTTCTTTCACTACTTCCTTGGCATCAAGATCTCACAGTCACATTTAGGGATTTCTCTTTCACAGCCTAAGTATGCTCTTGACTTATTGGCTCAATTTCACATGGCTGATTGTAAGCCATCTCTGACTCTCTTTCTATCAGGAGTCAAGATTGAGGCTAATTTTACTTCACCATTGGTTGATGCCACTCGATATAGACAACTTGTTGGTAGTCTCATATACTTGACTCACACCAGGCTTGACATATCATATACAGTGGGACTTGTCTCCAGATTCATGCAAGAAGCTCATGAGATGCATTGGAAAGTAGCTAAGAGGATCTTGCATTACATATAGGTTTCACATAGATACAGGATTCATTACAGATTTGGCATGGAGGTTGAGTTGGTTGGATATATAGATTTAGATTGGGTTGGTGATTCACAGACTCACAAGTCCACTTCTGGTTATAGTTTCTCTCTAGGTTCTAGTCGTATCAGTTGGTATAGCAAGAAGTAGAATGCTATTTATATATCATCCATAGAGGTAGAGTACAGGGGAGCTGTTAATGTAGCTACTAAGGCAGGCTATTTGGCTTTAGGGGATACTTTCTAAATTTGGCATTCTTATCAGGCAGCCCAACATCATTTATTGTGACAACTAGAGTACCATTTAGATTTACAGTAGTCCAGTCCAGTACCAACAGACCAAGCACATAGAGATTCACATGCATTTCATTTGGGAGCTTATTCATAGTCAGGTCATTGACTTGATATTTTGCTAGTATTCTAAAGTAGGTTATAGAGATCTTCACCAAACCTTTCACTGAGAGCAATTTCATTCATCTATGAGCTCTTCTTATGGTGCGGTCCATGTCTATAGCAGCATCATCTTTAAGGGGGCCTTCTAGCCTCTTCTTTCTTTTATGTCTCTCTTTTGGGGGGGGGGAGTTTTTTCCTATGGGTTTTCTCCTTTTCTCTATCTTATGGGAGATTGCATTTGTACATGGGTACCTCATCAGGCCTAGTTGCTGGGACCCATTTTATATTTCCACACTGCCCACCTAAGCTATGCTTATGGGGGGGTATTAGTGTAGGTTTTTATTTTTCCCTATTTATTAATTAGGGAAATTGTATTTCTTATACATACATGGAGTTTTCCTACATTTGTGGGATAGGCTAGCTTATGTGGAGGTGTGTGTCATAGATGTGTCATAGGTGTCATAAGAATGTCATAAGTAACTCCCTTGATGGGATTTACTCCTGTATTCTTAGCACCTTGTCACCACCTTTGATGAAGGAGTTACTATCTATTCTTGGGGTGCCTTGTCCACCTTTCATGGAGGAGTTACTTATGTACTCACCTATTTGTAGTCCTCACTTTGGCCATCTCATGTTAATCAAATTTTGGTTTTCTCCATTTTGTCTTGTGAAATTTCTCTTATTATGTTATTTTCAAATTACTTTAGCATCTATGTGGTGTTCACTTGCTTTAACTTGTGTGATCATGTCCCCATTGTGCTTGCATTATCCGGATTCTAGAAATAACTTAGATAAATTCCATGTGTAAAACCATCAGGAGATATCAAAGCTTCAAGGATTGTATAAGTTAAATTTGATGGGTTTAATCCCATCAAATAGATCCTCATATATGTTAAATGATAGGGGAAAAACTATCAAATTTAAGACAATAAAATCTTTCTATTTCAATTTAAATTTGACAAGTTTGGTCGCATCAAATACGTCCTCACAGATGTCAAATGATGGGAGCAAACATATCAAATTTAAAATAATGAAATTCATTGATAAAATAATTGAATGCCACATGTAAAGCCATTAGGAAATATCAAAGCTTCAAGAATTGTCTAAGTTAAATTTGATGGGTTCAGCCTAGTCAAATACATCCTCATAGACATCAAATGATGGGGGCAAACCTATCAAATTTAAGACAATAAATATTTTTGTTTCAATTTAAATTTGATGGGTTTGGTCCTATAAAATACATCCTCATAGATGTCAAATGATGGGACTAAACCTATCAAATTTAAAATAATTAAATTTATTGATCCAATAACTTAATTCCATGTGTAAAACCATTGGGAGATCTCAAAGCTTCAAGGATTGTCTATGTTAAATTTGATTTGTTTAGCCTCATCAAATACGTCCTCATAAATGTCAAATGACGAGGGTGAACCTATATAATTTAAGACAATAAAATCCTTATGTCTAATGAATGAGTGCCACATGTAAAAAACATTGAGAGATCTCAAATCTTTAAGGATGATGTGCACCATTGGATTAAGAACCTCTGAGGCAATGTGAACCATTGGATCAAGTCTCAATTGGTTAAAAACTATTAACTTCCTTTTGGGTGTTAAATATAATTTGCACCATTGGATTGAAACCTCCAACCAAATGATCACCATTGGATCAAATCCTTAGTGGTTAATAGTTGTTAAATTCCTTTTGGGTGTCAAATTTAATTTTCACCATTAGATTGAAATATTCAAGCAAATGATCACTATTAGATCTACAAACGGGCATTTAAGTTTTAAATTAATACCTGATCATGTTTTAATTTTAGCATAAGATTTTATATTAATATTAAGTCATGTTTTAAAGTAAAAACATATTTAAAGCTTAACATAAATTTAGACTTATGATCATTTAATCCAAAATAAAATAAAATATCTAGCTAGTATTTTCCTAAAAATGTTTAAATTTAAACCCTTTTATGGTTTGGTCCTTAGAAACCCTAGCTTCTTCTACGTAACCTGCAACTAATCACCTTGACAATAATTATTAAAATTTTTGAACCATGAAACATAAACATGATCAAATATATCAAAGCACATGTTCCTATTTCATAATTGATTTTAATTTAAAAATCCAAGATAAGATAACTCTTCTTATTTAGTCTAGAATACATACTTTCTAGAAACAAATGCATGGGTCCTCCTTTCAAAAAGATAAGGGGTGTTGGTCTCAACAAAACCTTCTGAATTGGTGGTCTTAGGGGATGGATTTTTTCCACTATCCTCTTTATATAATTAATATTATTAAGGATATATTATCATAACTTCTAAATCATCACTAGATTATCTCCTTTTGGCCCTTGCATGGGCTATAACAGGACTATCCACCTTCGCTACACCCCCAAAATAATTGGCTGCACATTGTTCAAAAGAATGTTCTTATTATTATAAGTTGAAAAAAGTGCACTATGATGGTTCCTTTCTCCCATTAATTCCTTTTTATTTTGACATATTACATTGAATCATGAAGGAAGTCTCTCCATGTTTCATATAAGGACCTTCTTTATGTTGTGTAGGATGTTGACTATCTTGTACTAGAGGGTCTTAGTTTTGCTTCACAAAAGAAGCTTGACAAGCTCCACCACTTGAAGTGATTGACATCTCATGAGGATGATCCCATTATGTATACCATTGACCAAATTGAGTAGAGTTTTCTTGTGTTGGAATGAGTGCTCTAGAAGTACTAGCAAAATTAGGATTAAAAGTATTATAGGGCCTTGCTTGAGGTATTTTCCCTTGATCTTATTGATTAGGCTGATATGGAGGCCTTTTGAACTCATAGGGATAAGAGAGGGATTGATTGGGTACTGGTATTGTATATGAGGTGGAATTTTATTCCTTTCTAAGGCCACTATTTTATTACTTTATGACTTGAGTAGCCCTTCATTCTTACCTAATTTATCTACCTAATTAGCATCTGTCTAATCATGATTAGTTAGTGTTGGTAGGGGAGAAATAGTAGGCAATGAGGTTTCATCTCTAGAAATAAAATCATGGGGAGTCTTGGGATAAGATTATCTGATTTTATTAGACATTTGTTTGCCCTTATTGCCAATTCATAGGCATATGATAGTGTATTCCCTTGCATTGATTATATCATGACTACCACATCAGAGTTAAGGGATCTTAAATAGTATAAAAATGCATAGTTATGGGTGGTATTGAATACCGTAGGGTTCTTATCCTAAGTTTTATAGAACATATAACTTAAGTCTACAATAATCTCTTAATAATCCATTTTGATTATGGTGAGTTGCTCTACTAAAGACAAGTGGTCACTTCTATCCTCAAAATATTTATAAAGGTGTTCCCAAAATTCATCCCAAGTATTGATAGATGAATTTGTTAAAACCTTATACCATTTAAGTACCTTACCCCTTAAGGAAGTATCCAATAACCTCATTACCACATTTTCTTGGGTCACATTGTGAACTAAGCATAGGTTGCATATCCATGCAATACATTCAATAGGAGTGGTAGAGCTTTCTCCTATTGAGTATAGAAGGCTCTTGAGTGCAGTATTAGAGGTATCATCAAATTGGTTTAGGTTTAAGGGGTTGACACTACTGAAGGACACAAAATCTTGATTTCTAAGCATAGATATTAGAGGTATATGGTTTGTAGTAGTATTTTGTTAAGTATTATTAGGTGAATTATGGGGTGTAAGATTAGGATTAGACCTAGGTTACCTTTTTCTCCTAGAAAATTCAAAAGATAACTCAGTAAACTCAAATTTCATCCATTTTTGTGAAGACATTGTGATCATTTTTGGCATAAAAATTGAATACAAATCTACCATTAGATTGCTTGAAGCTACTTGATAACATCAAATGTTGAAAGTTTATACTCTAACTCATTTGAATCATAGTCTCACTAGGCATGATAAACTATTAACCATCAAAATTCACCATTAGGATAATATTGTTTAGACCTTTCCATATTTTGGGTAACATGGGATTAGTCTAAGGGTATGGGTGACACATGGATGGACTAAACCTCTAGTTTTGGGGATATCTCCCTTAGAGCATTAATTGTAGCTCAATTCATAAAACTACTAACTTGGTGGTGAAAATAGATAGAAGGTGATGCATGAAACAAAACCTAAGGTAAATTTAGGTGATGCACCAACATATTATTATCCACTCTAACTGATCTCTTACCAATAATTAGTGAATCCAATAAGGACTAGTGACTAAGACATGTTTTCCAAGGGGATCCTTGGAATTATTAATTCATATGAAGGCTATGATAGATGGATTCAAGTTGAATGTGATGGATGAAAGGTTTATTTTTAGGTACTACCAATCATATTTCACTTTAAAAATAGTCACCAACACTTTGACACATCATATGACCTACATAGAATAATATCCTAGAAACTAGGTGAGGACAAAGACCTACAAAGGGGTATAAAACTTCACCACTTCTAAAAATCAACAAGCACATAACACACTAAGCTAGTAATAAAATATGAAATATTCCTTCATATTTATTTAAAAATGTTAATAAGATACAATTTTGGTAGAGATTCATTATACCTAGCCAAGGATAAGCATAATGGCATTAGAGCCTCCATTTATAGAACATGAATAAGAGGGAGAAGATAATGTGGCATGGATAAGTCATGGAGAGGTCATGAATGACCATAATTAATTCAATTAGTAGTTACAAATATCCCCCATAACTCCTTTCTTTCTTTGCCTTAGTGGTGAGTAGTCTTTAATGAGCCTTTTGGGGCATTGGAAGTCTATTTTTGGGTAAGGTTGATTCCATACATAAGATGATCACACAAACCTAGTTTATTCCCTCCAATTTATATATTTATAAAGGCATAAACGTGGTTTAATTAGGCCTCAATAAAGCATTAAGTAGATTTCCTTTCCCCTTATGTATGTTGACTAAGTGTAGACACAAAAATTATGTCACACATGTACCTAACTCCTTGTGTTGAAACCCCCCTTGAGCCCCTTTTCAATAATAATAATTAACATTATCCTAACCCATGCTTTTACCCCCTCACACATTTAATTAATTTAAAATATTTAATTAAATTAATTAAAAACTATTTATGCCACTTTACCTAGCTACCTCATCCTAAGACTAATTATTACCCTCTAAGTCACCTCAAGACTTAGTCCACTAATCTTAACTACCCATGACTTGTTCTTGCCCCCAAAATAAAGTAATAACCAAATATGTCCTTCTTAACCTCCCATTTCTACCGTTTCCTAATGGATACCACACTTGGCATGAAAAAGAATAAAAAATAGGCTAAAATAGCCCTTTTACATATTCTCATGCCACTGACGTCGATCAACCCATGGTTGACATTGATGGGATCATCGACATCAGTTACTTAATCCAAACACCAAGATAATGCTAAGGTCAAAAAAATCAAGAAAACCTAATTATTCACATGTAAGATTTTGGCATTCAACTTTCTACATTCAAGGTTACTATTACTCTGCATAAATCAGTCTAGATTAGGAATTGATATACTACACAGAGCCTAGTTTTTTCTAAATTGGTAGTACACACTTGTCTTTATATTCACCTATTACTTCAACATGCCTCACTAGAGCCATCTATCTAGCACCCATAGTTCATCCATTTCATCAGCTAAGTATATCTCTATTTTTTGGTAATTCTTATAAAATAGTCATTTTACAGCTACTTACATTGCATTGTTTATCATTTCATGAACATCCCAATTCGCCATATAGAGGGGTAGTAAAAATCCTTTGCTTGTTTTATATAATCTAAACATACAAACCTTTTTTCTAGACCAACCTAAGTATTACACACTCCCTTATGACTCTTCCCAATCTCATAAACCTGACCAACATCTAACTCCTAGCTTAGAAAACTCTCTTACAAACCCCTAGGACCTATTTCCCCTACCAACATCAGTCATATAACCAACGTCGGTCATATAATTGACATCAAAAATACCTACTTATTGACATTAGAAACCTAATCGACATTGGTGACTATGGATTTCCACTAACCTCCTTGAACCTGCCTCAACCACCTCTAAAAACATCAACAAGTCACATTACCTACACTATGTCATTCCCTATTGCACTTAGACTAAAATAATGATACACAAATATCTCTCTTACTCTCTATTTAATTTTTTTATTCATTACCATTTTTTTTGAAAAAGTGGACTGTCATCCCTAAGGAAGTTTGACACTTCTATGAACAATCACGTATCTTGGTAACCCACTCATTTATCTACTAATAAATAGTTTTGGTGGTAGTACATTCTTATTTATAAGTAGTCCTTCCCAACCAAAGAGGAGTTATCAACATCATTTAGATATGGTGCACAACCAATCTTGGTTCTCTCTAATCTCTAATCCCTACCTTTCATCTTTGTTTCTCCTTAAATATCATATAGATTCAAAATTTAGTGAAACATTTCCGGCACACCGGGTGGGACCTTAGAGATTTCCTTAGGTTCATTGCTTGTTTTAAGCATTCATATAGGTGCATTATAGTGAAAATTTCATTCCTTACACTTTCATCTTATTTTCTCCCTAAAAGTGAAATATTCAACATTTTATTTTTTGTTTAAGGGAAATAAACCAAAATTTCTTCTTTCTTGACACTCTTCTTTTTTCTTTGCCTCCAAAAACAAATTATCATTTTTCTTACAAGTTGAAATAGTATTTTATTTATTTATTTATTAAATTCACATTAGAATAGTAAATTTTATTCTCTTCTCCTATTTCATCATTATTTTCATTCAAATCTAAAAATTTCAGATTTGGGTTTAAAACTTACTGCACTCCATTGTTTGTTTAATGAATATTAGCCCACCTAGTTAATTACAATAATTATGAATGAATTATAGTACACCTATGTTACACAACCAGATAACACTTAGAAAAAATATATAAAATTCCCTGAGACAAGGTCCATCAGTATTTCATCACCTAGTGGATCACCTTACTCTACCCAGTTATCCTACTTGGATTTCACCACTAAGGGGAGAACCCACTCCATTCTATGGCAGAGTATAAAATCTAGGTAGAAGGTATATTTTGGCTAAGTGGCTTGCTTGGATTTAGGTCTATGAAGTGTGGGGAGAAAGCTCCTATAGCCAGCTCCATACATGGTTTAACACATATTTCCTCTTGAAAACTAAAACTAACCTAAAACTAGATCTAGATTGCTTTCTAGTACCTTCGATAACCAAATTCTCTTCTCACTATTTGATTAAGGCATAAGCCAACATGAGATGAAAATTAATCTCTAAGAGTTAATAATTAGTGGTTGTATGTTCTTTTTCTACTTTTTTATTACCTTATATATTATGGAGTTGGTAAGGACATTTTTCCATTGATTCATAAAATCAACACCATTTATAATACTCAGGTTGTATAAGTTGTTATGTCAAGTTTTTTGAGTGTTCATTCTCTTTACATAGACCTCTTACATCCTCTATTATCCCTATATTATAACTTTTAGTTTCTAAAATGTTATATTTTCCATCTCCTAGGATATCATAGTTAGTAACATCAGTTAATCTGACTGACATCAGTAGACTTTAGCCTATTGACATTAGTTAATCCAATTGACATTGACAGACTTTAACTACTGACATTGGTCAGGTGACCAATGTCGATGACTATGTAATTTTAGTTTTCTCGTAATATCAAGCTAAAATAACCTACTTAGCTACACCCAAACTTGGTTTTTCCTTATTTTATCACTAATATAGAGTGTTAAAACTATTTATATTTCTTGCATGGTATTTATGTGAGCCCTACCAAAATTCTTGCCAATTACGCAAGATGGAAACCACTTCCACCTTCCCCTCTTGTTGTTTATTCTATCATGGAGCATACTTTATATATAAATCATACTTCTAGCCCTAACAAAATTCCCATTGTGCCTAAAGGAGATCAAGATTTTTCTAAATTTCTTGATTGTATTGTGGCAACCCTTCAACATTACCTTACCATGAGTCAAATGCATAATTCTTTGGGTAACCCACTATATGGTATGCTAACTTCTCTAATGGAGACAACTTCAATTTCAATTGTCTCCACTATTTTACCTATGGTTACTCAAACCATCACTTCAAAAAGTAACCCAACCATAAATAATGTCCAAAGTTTAGCATCACCAATTACCTGATCCCACCTAGACACTGACATGACTTCCCTACTTTCACAACCATAAGTAGTTCAATAAAGTCTCAAACCATTTCAAAATATGGTGGTACCTATTCCATCTACTCTCACACCTATAATTACCTAAGTTATGACTCATCCTTCACCTAGTATATCCATGCCAATAACCAAACCTATAATAACAACATCCAACCAAAGCATAGTCTCTAACCTAATAAGACAAGCCCCTTTTCTTTCTACCCCTAGCCTATTATTCATTATCCTTATGTTGCATCAACACAACCTTAAAAAGCTATGTCATACACTCCCTCTACTTCTTATCAAGTTCCCTATGTCTTAGGGTTATCTCCTAAAGCAATCCCCCTCCAGACCTCATTAAGATGCTGATGTACAAGATGTATAATCTAGAGACATCCATTTTGGGTTTAAAGAATGTCTTATCTTATTATTAGATATGCAATAAACCCATCCATCTGCATGTGCCTATTCATCCATATCTAAGCCAATGGAAACTCCCAAAAATTACTCATTTCTAAAGTAAAAAGGATCAAAAATAACATTTCCAAGAATTTTGACATGCTTGTTATTTAATAGGACACAATGATGCGTTATTACTTCACACTTTCCCTGTGTATCTTTCAAGTGCTACCCTAGAATAGTATAGCTATATAACTCAACACTCCCTTTTCTCATTTACTCAACTTGTATAAATATTCCTAGACCATTTCTCTATTAACATTTCTAAAAAGGTTTCTATTATAGACCTTTATTTTATTAGACAATTTAATGACGAGTTTATCACTAATTTTGTTGCTCACTACAAAGGATTGATTAGTCAACTCTCCTCTTTACAATAAATTAAGCTTATTTATCTCTTCTCAAGGGCATGTTCTAAGCACATTTCATCTACACTCTGAGTATAAACTTTCTACACATTTGATGAGGCTTTTATAATGGCATGGAAACTCAATATTCAGGATATAGATGAAGGCAAAGTCAAGTTGTGTAGTAAGAATGCCACTTATAAATCAAATGACTCCTCTTCTTCTAAAAAATCTCCTTATAACCAAAAATATAAAGGCTCTATCAACACAATGGTCTTTAAATCAGCATCTTCCACAATCACAAACCAACCTAATCCCTTGACTTCCCAAAATCTAACTAAGCAATTCCAATAATGGTACAAACAAATACAATACACTCCCATTGGGGAGTCATATACTTCCATTTTGGAAAAAACTATTGCAATAATGTGCCATAACCCTTCCTCAAATCAAACCTCCTATATATTTTGATCCCTCTCATCCTCTTCTAACTTGGTACAAGGAGGATGAGTTTTGAGACTACCATCAAGTTAAAGGCCACAATTCTAATAATTGTAAAACATTCAAAAACATTATTCAAGACATGCTTGATAGGGGTGATCTCATCTTGGATAACCCTAATGCACCCACTAATAAAAATATGGATGTGTTCAAATAGACTTTTCCTAACTATTACCCCAATCAAAATATGGTTTAGACCATGCCTAACTCATGTGATCAAAATATCCATACATATATATATGGTCTTTCTTTTACCTCTAGTTCAACCTCTTCCACAATAAGAACCACCCATTTTACCTACTCCTCTACCACAATTAGTGTCATTTATTTTACCCATTCTTCCTCCTCAAGTAGAAGATCATATTTCACCCATTCCACTCCCACATGAGGAAGAGCCTCCTTTATCATTCCTTTTGCCACCAAAGGAGCCTATATTATTAGTTCCTTTTGTATAAATATTACCTATCCTCTTACCACTTAAAGACCATGCCTTACCCATTATATAACCAAATGTTTAGGGCAACATCATTCATATTTTATACCCTCTTGAGGAACCCTCTTCACCTACCTCTAGTTCATTGATAGAAATTAGTACCCCATCCACTCCACCTTTGCACCTAAAAGAGTTAGTGTTATCTACTCCTATATTAAATGAGAGACCTATTGTGCCTATTCCAATTCAACCAGTTTTACCACTTATTTTACCTATGGAGGATCATAATTTGCCTATTCCTCATCCATATGTTGAAGGAATAATTATAATTATGCTCTACCCCCTTGAGGAACCCTCTTTACCTACCTATCCTCCACCCATGGAAGATCATGTCTCTTCTCCTATCTCTATCAAAGAAGACCCTATTATGACTCTTTCTCATCTTTGGCCTAAGGTAGTAGAAACTAATAATTTCCTTATTTCTCAATCACCTTAGCCTTTTAAAAGAAGAAATTGTAAGGCTTATGTCAACTTCATACATACCCTTCTCATGGTTAGTAAAAAGTCTACAATATTATGACTCCATAAATCTAGATCACATGGAATTTTGGGACTGACTTAAAACTCCTTATCCTATACAATGAGTGTTAACCTTTACCACAAACCCTCTCACTACACCTTACCCTAAGGTCTTTGACAAAGCTAAATCTTCTTCACTAAAATCACTAGAAGCTTGTCCATTTATGTCAGAACCCTAACCCTCATAGGCATTTACCACATTAAATCTGATAATGTCTTTAGTTGTACATCTCATCTCTAATATAATTCATCCATAAGTGAAATTAGATCTAAATCTCCAACCACAAGTAAGAGTTTTGTGGCTTAAACTTAAAAAAATAAGCTTCCTAGATCTCGCCAATCTTTCCCTCTTTAACCCTTAACTTTGACATAAAATTTAAGACTGTACCCCTCTACTTTATTTGGAGTATCACCAATCCAAGAAAATTAAAAGGATAAGTTACCTCTACTACTACCTCTACCACTTAGTAGGCCTTTCACATCTAACACCATGATACTTAACACCAAGAAAGTTAGCAAAACTCATAACTCCACCACCACCTAACAATGTGTCATGCAAATCACCCCTATGAATCCTAAACAAAAGAAGGTGTCCAATCCTATTACCACAACAAGTGCTAACCCACTCACAGGCTCTTAGATCTTTTTCCTACATCAGTTGTTCTAATCTTTCATAAATCTTGCTCCCATTAAGCCTTATAACCCTCTTAGACTGAAGCCATCTTGGTTTAATGATACACAAGTATGTCTATATCATCATTTACCTAAACATGATACTAAGAGTTGTAAAACTCTCATAACAGTCATTCAAAAACACTTTGATGTTGACACTTTCTTTGTTGATACTCCCATTAAGATTCTTGTTATTCCACTTCTAGCATCCATAATGCCTCATACCATTCCACCTAAATTCAAAGCCAAAGATGTTGTCATACCCCGCTTTGCCACCTCCTTCAATTATGTTTTAGATTAACACAGTTAATGTGGCTATGTAAACATAAAATCAAAAGGATAAAGGTAGAGAGAAGGTCACTTCTCCTTGGGGTCATCCCTTTTCCAAAGACACTCCTCTGAATCCCAAGATTTCCATCTTATGTGTCCTAAAACCACTGTCTTTAGATGTTATTCAAATCTCGATGGTGAAATAACTTCACCAAACTCCTATGAAAATGACCTTGTATGAGTTAATATAAAACTCACCCCAACACCATAAAGCTTTGATTAGTTCCTTACAAGTAGTTGAGGTACTACTTGATGATCCCCAACCTCTTACAACTTTATTCAGCTTTTGTAATTCCATCTCCTTGATTTCCTTTAATGATTCATAAATTCCACTTGAACACCTAAAGATTATGTTTATACCCTTTTTATTACTATATATATATAAATAAAAATCATGTCAAAAGAGTCATGATTAATGGGGGAGCTAGTATTAATATTATCTCCACCCATGCCTACAAATACCTAGCTCTTCTTGATAATTGCATGTATCAAACTGACATGGTACTCTACTCCTTTATTGATACCACATCTACTATGATGGGCACTATTATCTTACATATCCATGTAGGTCCCCACATAATTATTTAGATATTTTACATTTTATAAGGAGAGTTCTAATATAACATACTTATTGGATTACCTTGGATACGTGTTATGGCATGTGTGCCCTCAACTTTGCACCATTGTGTCAAGTTTGAACATAATGGGAAAGTGCATGTTATACACACCTCCATTTACACCATGCAACATGAATTATAGTCCCAATTATGTTCTCATTCCATTAAATACATCATATTCTCGACATGATACTTTTGAATCTTGCACAAGATCCACTACCTGGATTACATAGATACTGGAAACAAAAAATCTTGAAAAAGATCCCATGGAGGAAAATTTCAAGTGTCTGTCACTCAAATAATAGTATTTTTTGATTCTCAACATGTTCCATACTCCAAAAGAGTTTGGAAATCTTAATATACACCCAAATTATGATACTCATATTGGGATGGTCATCCCTTATGGCCCCCCTAACCTTTGAACTAATTTCACATATGGGGGAATTGATCAAGATCCTATTATCAATAATACATCCTCTTCACCATAACAATTAACCTATGACTTCTCCTTCTTGAGCAAGCCTTATTTCTCTCACACCTATATTTATAGGTGTGCCTAGAAAGGATTTTATTTGGGTCATTATGATCAGGCTCTTCATACACCCATTGAATATCCCACTAGCAGAACCAATGAAAATGCCAAAAAGAGGCATGGAGTGGGTTATGAGGAACCAACTAAAATCACTAAAACTTCCCATGTACTAGTTATTAAAGATCTAGTCTCTCCTTCTCCACATTTTTCTCCACCATCACCTATAAAATTAGAGGTATCTATACCTCATAATTTTTTTTAAATAAATTCCATCCATTTGGTGCCTCTTACCTTTCACTAGGGTAAGGAAACAAGGTCCCTTCCTCTCATACATCCTAAAATGATTGATGAAGACTCTCCCACTATTAACACTATCTAATGTCAAGATGATGATGTTATTCTCACATACATGGGTGTATATGATTTCTATATCCAAAAATCACTCCCATCTAAAACACAATATATGTTAAATGAATCAACCATTGACATCAATTTTCCCTCGCATGATAACCCCAATGTCCTCAAGATTAGCCAATCTTTGGATTCTTCTGAGCAGGATAGTTATGCCACATTTCTGAATAACCATAACAAATCCTTCACTTTTTCCTATAATGACATACTTGGTATAGACCACTCTATCATCACCCATAACATTATCACCAATCGAGATGTTAAACCTATTAAGCAAAAGCTTTATAAAATACATCCTCATATTGCTCTCTTTGTCAAAGAAGAGATCCAATGCCTCCTTTCTATTAAATTTATCCAACCCATTGACTACCCATAATGGGTTTCTAATATTATTCCTATCACAAAATTGAATAGAGGAATCCACATTTGCATCAACTAACATGACTTAAACCTCACTTGTCTACAAGATGACTTCCCATTACTAAGTATCGACCAAATTATTGATCTAATAGCCAACCATGTGATGCTATCACTTATGGATAGGTCCTTAGATTATAATAAAATTATGGTTGCTCCTGAGGATCAACACAAGACAAATTTCATAATCCCATGGGGGACTTTATGTTATTGGGTCATGTCTTTTGGTTTTAAGAACACAAGTGCCAGCCACCAATGTGTCATGACTTACATCTTCCATTATCTCCTACACAAAAAATTATTGATGAAGACTCTCCCACTATTAGCACTATCCAATGTCAAGATGATGATGTTATTCTCACATACATGGGTGTATATGATTTCTATATTCAAAAATCACTCCCATCTAAAACAAAATATATGTTAAATGAATCAACCATTGACATCAATTTTTCCTCTCATGATAACCCCAATGTCCTCAAGATTAGCCAATCTTTGGATTCTTCTGAGCAAGATAGTTATGCCACATTTCTTAATAACCATAAAAAATCCTTCACTTTTTCCTATAATGACATACTTGGTATAGACCACTCTATCATCAACCATAACATTATCACCAATCGAGATGTTAAACCTATTAAGCAAAAGATTTATAAAATACATCCTCATATTGCTCTCTTTGTCAAAGAAGAGATCCAATGCCTCCTTTCTATTAAATTTATCCAACCCATTAACTACCCATAATACGTTTCTAATATTATTCCTATCACAAAATTAAATAGAGGAATCCACATTTGTGTCAACTAACATGAATTAAACCTCACTTGTCTAAAAGATGACTTCCCATTACCATGTATCGACCAAATTATTGATCTAATAGCCAACCGTGAGATGCTATCACTTATGGATAGTTTCTTAGGATATAATAAAATTATGGTTACTCCCAAGGATCAACACAAGACAAATTTCATAACCCCATGGGGGACTTTATGTTATTGAGTCATGTCTTTTGGTTTTAAGAACACAAGTGCCACCCACCAACGTGTCATGACTTACATCTTCCATTATCTCCTACACAAAATTATGTAAGACTACATGGATGACTTACTCAGATAGTCTAAACTTCACCAAGATCACTTGAAAATTCTCAAAATCATATTCACTCATCTCCTAAAATATAATGTTTGAATAAACCCAAATAAATGTGTATTTGGTGTCCTTTTTGTTAAGCTCTTAGGCTTTATCATTTCTCTCTATAGTATTGAAGTCAACCCTACTAAGGTTCAAGCAATACTAGATATGCCTCCACCTACTAATATCAAAGAACTCCATAGCCTACAAGGCAAATTTTATTCAATCCACTACTTCATCTCCCAGTTATCAGATCATTGCCAACCCTTTCACCATCTCCTTAAAAAATATGTCTCCTTCTATTGAAATATAGATTGATAGGAAGCCTTTGATGTAATTAAATAGTATCTCCTTTCCCCACCAATTCTTATTTCACCTAACTAAAAATATCCTTTCTACCTTTACATATCTATAATAGACCATTCTCTAGGTGTTATGATTACACATCGAGACAATCACCATCGAAAATAGATAGTTTATTACATAATCTGCACACTTATTGATTTTGAGACTCAATATACCCATACCAAAAATATTGGCTTTGCATTGGTATTTTAAACCTCCAAGCTCTGACATTACCTCTTAAATCATAAAACCTATATGGTCACCCATATTGATCCCCTAAAATACATGCATTCCAAGCCATATCACAACCAATGTGTTGCTCGGTGGCTCATGCTTCTTTCTAAATTTGACTTAGAGTTTATTCAATAAAAGTCTATCAAGGGGCAAATGATCACTGACTAGTTATCTACCACCCCTTTACTTGACAAATAACCTTCAAACCTTGTATTACCTAATGAATCCATCATAACACTCTCCACTAATGACATCTCCTATCAAATGATGATGTTATTTGATGGGCATAAGTGTCAACATGGTGAGTGTGTGGGGGTCAATCTTATTCCTCTATATGGTGAGCATATGCCTTTGTCATTTGAACTAGATTTTGAATGTACTAAAAATATGTCTAAATATGACGCTTTTATCTCAGGGATTGGAATAACTATCTTCTTAGGTATCAAATCAATAACCATATTTAGTGGCTCTCAATTAGTGGTTAATCATGTTAATAGTTCTTATGAATGCAAAAATGAAATTCTTTAGTGATATAAACATCATAAAGATACACAATTTGGATCATTCAACTCCTATATTTTACAAATTATTCCTCAAACTAAAAATAAGTTTGCTAACACAATGGCTTCACTTGCTTCAAATATACCCTCTTCACCCTCTTCCTTGAAAATCTATGTCACTATGCATCACTTAACATTTCCCTCCTATGTATCAACTACCATATTTTTTATTATCAATGTAACATACAACCCATATGAATTATGGTACAAATAACTCATGGATTATCTTTACATTTATATTACCTCTTTTGATCTCTTTAATAATGGGAGACGTGCCTTCATAAAACATGTCACTCATTACACTATGATAGGGGGACTTCTTTACAATCAAGGTTTTGATGGTCTCCTCCATAGATGTCTCACTAGTATTGAGACTCCATTCATTATTAAGGAAGTCCATGATGGGATTTTTGGTGGATATTTTAATGGTAACATAGTTTCCAAGCATATCCTTTGACTCATATATTATTGGATAACACTCCATCAAGACTATGGTGATTACATTCAGCATTACATCAAATGTTAATAGTATGCTAACCTCCTTCATGTTCCAAGTCATGAATCACAAGTCACCAAATACTTCTAGCCCTTTTCCCAATAGGTCTTGGATCTAATCCATGAGATTAACCCTCATTCACCCCTTCATCACCATTTTATCATTAATACCATTGAATACTTCACCAAGTGGGTTGAGACAATTCCTCTCATCTCCAATAAGGCTAACAAAATTATTGACTTTATCAACCATCACATCATCTATCATTTTGGTATCCCACATAAAATTACAATAGATAATGACAAATCCTTCAAAAAAAAGACTATCCTAAGTCTTTGTGATACCTTTGGAATCAAATTAATCTTCTCATGACCATACTATCCATAAGAAAATGGATAGGTAGAATATTGTAACAAAACATTAACCAAAATCCTCATGAAGGTAGTCAATGATATAGGTAAGGATTGGCACATGCACATTCCCTTTGCTTTATGGGCTTGTCACACTAGCATTCAAACCCCTATGGGTGCTATGATTTTTACTTGGTCTATGAGATGGAGTTTAATTTTCCTCGTGAGGTTCAAATTCCTTCTCTTCACATCTCTCTATAATACATACTTTCTAACAATGACTTTAACTAATAAAATTTGGCTCAACTTGAGTTGCTTAATGAGCACCATCTCATACACTCAACCACCTCTAAATCTATCAAGAGCATATCAAATGCACTTACAACAAAACCCTCAAGGAGTGAGATTTCAATATTAGAGATCTTGTCTTAAAAGATAATTAACATGTGATGAACATGGAGAAAATAAAATGGGGTAAGTTTGATCATAATTGGCTTGGACCCTACATCTTAACTCACAAGTATGGCTTAGGAAATTATTGCTTATCTTATTTCTAAGGAAATCTAGAACCTGAGCCTTTAAATGCTTTGTACTTATAACCATTATTTTGTTAATCAACTGACACTTCACCTCATGTTTAACTTAAGATTGTCCCTTGAGCAACCTATTACATTCATCTCCCTTCCTCCTAACCCTTACACATACACACTTAGTTAACCTATGAAGTGTTATGGTTTTACACTCAAAGTGGAAAACCCCTAAGCCTTTATAGTCTTATCCATGACAAAAAGCAAAAAAAATGGGATATGTAGACAAGTTATAATCTCTTAGGTCATGATTCTCAATGTAGACTGCTCCTTGAAGGACAACTACATACCTTCTCTTTGATACTATCAATAGACTAATTCATTGAAGGACAACTATTTAAACTCAAAAAAATTTCTTAGACCACTCCTTGAAGGATGGCTAGGATAAGCTTTGTTATCAAGGGAAATAAATAAAAAAGATTCTCATATTGATCAGCTTCATATGGCCTCAACACAAAAAAATTCTCATTACAGGCTTCCCACATTGATCAACTTACACAAAACAAAAACAATAAAGTTTTAAGTCATGGAGTTGCCTATAGTAGCTCTTAGGTCACCTATAGCAAGGGACTACCATATCCACTTCTAAGGTTATGGTACCTAATAAATCTCACCCATTTTACCCTTTTCCCCTCATACTATTTCAATGGACTTTGAACTTACTTAACACAAGGTGAACATGATGCTTCTCTAACAAACAAAATGGTAAAATGATGTAAAGCATGAAAGAGGCTCATATTACTAGGCATATTTATGTTATGATTATGGTCTTTGCCAATACATGAGCATCCTGCCTCTTTATTTCCTATCCCAATCACATGTTGATATCTTTTCTAAATTACAATAAAATAACTAGCCTACCCATTTTAAGCATACACTATCAAAAATATAGAAAAATGCTAAGATGAAGCTAAAAAATCAACTATGCATATACCATCACACATATGGGAAATGTTATTCTACGTCAACTAACATGCTCAACTTTAATATAAATTTAACATAATATAAACATCCACATCAACATCATCATCACTATCACAATAAACACATCTCAAAATAAAACATCTCATATGTGTGTGTGTGTGTGTGTGTATCTACATACATACACATATATATACACATATGTATATATATATATATGCATATATATATATGTATACATGTATATATGTATATATATGTATATGTATATATATATATATATATATTTGTATATATATATATATATACATACATACATACATATATACATATATATACATACATACATATATACATACACACACAGATATATATATATATATATATATATATATATATACATATATATACACATATATACATACATACACATATATACATACATACATAAGCTAGTTTATACAATATATGCTCAACATGAATTTACATCAATAGATCATAACAATATCAGCTATCCCTCAAAATATACATCTCATGTATTTGGTTCATAGGCCAGTGTGTATAAAACATATATAATAATAAAAAAATATGGTACTCTAAATCTTTGAGGCTATACTCATGGTCATGAAGAATTAGTGTCATCACCACTCTCTGCCTATCTACATCTACATGAGCTAGAAGTCATGGCACATGTCACTAATCTCTCTTGCTCTCTAGACTTAGAATACCTCTAAATATGTGGGAACTCCTTGATGTCCCTCTCATAATAAGCAATCTCATCAAGGTTAGCATTGTACCTTAGTAGAAATATAGTCTGTGGTGGTCCCATCACACCTACTAAAGGCTCATGTACTAGTCCCTATGGTGGAGGACGAGAAGTAGCTTGACCTACTACTCTTAAACTATCCCTCTCTATTGTTAGTGTAATAACCTGACCTTGCAATATCCTAACTTAGCCTTATAATTCCTTGAATTAGACCTATAAGGTCACCACATATCCCGATAAAACCAATACATGTGCCTGAGTTACATCTTAGGCCTATAATGCCACATCTTGGGGTTATACTACTACATCCTATGCTTATATCACTACATCGTAGCATGTATGGCTACATCTCTCTCTCATCACTCCCTATAAATCTGGTGGTGGCCTCTTGACCTAAACTATGAGATGCAAACCTATCCAAAACATAAGATATACCATTGTGCATCTAGGATCTACTACACCTAGCCTTATTGGTGGCTCCTCAAAATTTGGCCCATCTACCTCCCAGGGCAAGGGTAGGGGCTCCTTTATATCATCCTCCTATATCAATGGAAGGTAAGAGGTACATCTTATAGCAAGTTGAATTATCTCTTGACCCATGCCATGGGTATCATCTCTATCTGATTGGTTCATCTCCCTCTAACCCATAATGTGCTCTGTAAATGAACAAGTTGTTATACCTATCCTCTAAATATAGGGTATGTAAAATAGGGTCTCCAAGCAATATTTGCAAGAATCAATCCCTATATCATGTACCTATAATGGTCAATATCTCGCACTATGTTGTCTACTTAGGTCTGGGCCATACAATATCTCAACCATGTAAAACCAACCCTAAAACTAGCTGTAATAATTGTGGGTAACCCCAATGGTCATGTCAACATGATATGCTCATATTCCTAATAATGGAGTAAATGACCAACACATAAACTATACCATCATCATAGTCTCAACCCGCACAACTCTCTATATAACTATGCTAGAAAAGCTAGTCCTCATTTAAATATGGTTTGTTGTTCCACCATCTATGCTAGAAGACCCATCAACACAATAGGAAATATCCCACCATTTACATCTATTAGTACATACACTATAATCACTATGATCATCAAGATGCTTAACTAATGCTACTCCTCATCAAAAATGTATAGTAGCTCCTAGGCAAATCTCCCTGAGTGATAGGTCACATCACTAACATGTTCTCCAAACAATGTAACCATGTGAATATCATGTTCCTCTCTCAAACATGTGAAGATATCCTCACCCTAGAGTAATAACTATAAAATCCTATACACATCCTCTTATGACACTATCAACTCTCTGGTTAGTAAATGGAAGGTGTTGGTGTTATGATCCCACCTCTCAATCAATGTTATCATCAAAAAAACATCTCATGCAACTCTACAATATCATCTCACTCCGCTTAAACCTATGGCTACCATGTGTTCCCACTCATCTAGGGTGACATCCATCCTCATCCATGTTAGCAGTGTAGGTTGTCAATCTTGTAGCATCAACTCCTACCTAGATTGCATCCATACACACAAACCTCAAGTCACATACTTTCCAATATAACCTACCACCACTTTTTCTTCCTTTCTCTCTAGGAAAACTACATTGGCTTGAGGCCCTGAACTAGGCTATGTAGGTAACACTTAGTCAACATGGGGTCTTCTAAGGTTAGCTTAGCCATATACCCACCTAACTATCTAACTTGTTTTTTGATCTCCACCCTAGGTCTCACTTCCTCTCTCTCCACCCTAGGCCCAACTACCTATCACAACTCTACACCCCATGACTTATATCCCAAACCCTTAACCCTATCACCTATCTTTTAAGCCCTAGGTCCCCTAACCTATTTCAACTTACCTTTTTTTAACCATTTCCCTTAACACACATTTAACTATATCTTAGATCTTTTTCTCTATGGACTGGGAGAACTACATTGGCCTAAGGCCCTTAATTAGGCTATATAGGTATCACTCAGTCGACACAGGGTCTTCTTAGGTTAGCTTGGCCATTAGGCTTGTTTATTACTTCAATTAAGGATCCAAAATTGACATTTTCTCATATTTTGGGGTTTTAAGGTCACCAATGTTAGTTTTGTATGCTGACATCAATACTTGGTGTTAATCAACATTAGTGGACCCCATTAACATCAACACCATGTTGACTAACATTAGTGGATGCCACTGACATTGGTAATTGGTTTAGCCCTAAGGTGGAACAACTTGTCTCCCACCTTTTTTTTCCTACAACCTACCCCTAAATTCCTCCCAAATTAACCAAAATCTATCCCACCCCATTTCCTACCCCCCTCAACTCTTTTTTTACCTACATTTTAAATTATCTTGAAAACCCAAATTAACAAACTTAACTTCATAATTAACTCATAGATGTTCTTACCTCATCTCTCCATCTCCTCTAGGATAGAATAGCTAGTATTTGTGATGGTGCACCTCATGTTAGGCCCCCTCCTAGCTCTGCCATCTCACTCATACTCAGAGCTCTTTTTCTCTCCTATCAAATGTTGTAAATGAGTTCTGGTGGGCTACCAAACACCTTTTTTTCAAGTTTGGTCACCCATCGATGTTGGCATCCTTGACATAAGATGCAAACATTAGCATTATTTTCTACCAAAATTGATGACATAACTAATGTTGACACCCTTAAATTAGATTTTCAAACAACAAACATAACCCTTTGGACTCTACCCTTAATTTGGAGCAAATTAGAGATCACGTATATCTCCCTGATAATGGCAACCAACTTAGAGATCACATATATCTCCCAAACAATGAAAACTAACCTTAGAGATCACTTAAATCTCCACCCATGATGATTTTGGTTGGAGATCATGAATATCTCCTTGATCATTGACCTTTTAAAACCAACCTTGCATTACTTATCTTGACCACTTATGCTACCTCATTATTGTTTTCTATTATACACATGTATGTATATTAGGTGTTTTAGATCATGACTAAGCTAGTCTTATCACTTGCAACCTTTTGTGTTTACTAGGGGCACTTCCTACCTTAGATATCTAGCACACATAGACCATTGGAGCTACAACTTTGATTGTTTTAACTTTATTAGCTATCACTTACAAGTTGTGATTTGGTTATTTATATCTGAGTCCTCCCAAACCTTACGTATTATATATTTTATAAAATATAACTTGTAGTAGTATATGTGATAGTTGTGTTACCATGTTCTCACTCAACATCCACTCACCCAATTTCATTTTTATCAAATTGGTACCTGATTCTAGTTTCTCCTCCATCAATTCCAATTATGAGGGGAGATACATCACCAATACCTAGATAAACCCTACAAACCCCTAAGACCTATTTACCCTATCTTAGAAAACTCTCCTAGCTTAGAAAACTCCACATCCACCTCCTAGCTTAGAAAACTCTCCTACAAACCCCTAAGACCTATTTACCCTATCTACATTGGTCACATAGATGACGTTGGTCATATAACCAATATCAGGCATACCTACTTACTGACATTGGTATCCTAATTGACATTGGTGACTTTGGATTTCCACTAACCTCCTTGAAACTACCTCAACCACCTGTAAAAATATCAACAACTTAGATTACCTACACTATGTCACTCCCTACTACACTCAGACTACAAGAAAAAAATTAAAATATCTCTCTTACTCTCTCTTTCATTTTGTTATTCATTACCAATTTTGTTTCAAAAAGTGGACTGTCATCCCTAAGAAAGTTTGGCACTTTCAAGAATAAGCATGTAGCTTAGCATCCCACTCATATATTTGATAACAAATATTTTTTGGTGTTAGTACATTCTTATTAATAGGTAGTCTTCCCCAACCAAAGCAGAGTGCTCAACATCATCTAGATATAACATGTAACCAATCTGAGCTCTCTCTAATTTTTAATCCCTACCTTTCATCTTTGTTTCTCCTTAAACATCAAATAAATTAAAAATTTAGTGAAACACTAGACCTAAAACTAATTAATCCTCTATAAGGGCCATGAATTTTACCTTATATCCTCCATGTATCAGTTAAAAGGGTTTTTATGTCCTTTAATTTACTCACTCAGTACCATCTCATGCCAATAAACATCTTTTATTGCTGTCAAAATAGGCCTAATAGGAAATTGGGCCTAGTCACCTAGTGCTAGCTACTTAGATGATCATGATTCTCACATATAACCTTCAAATATGGAAGAGTGATCATGTTTCAAGTCTGAACAAAAATTTGTAGTATATACCTACAATGTTTATCCTTTTAGGTGATTAGGTTAGGCATTTTATCTCAGACATATAACTACATTTATAGGATGAACTGAGAGTGGTTTATGATTTGAAAATGTGAAATATTCTTCATATTACCCTCCTCTATGATCTGAAAGTCCTCATATAACTTTTCACCTTTAATTTATCATAATTTTTTTTCAAAAACATTATTTGTAATGAATCTGTACAACTATCTATATAGACCAATGCCATGAATATGACTTCCTCAAAGTGCACTATTTAGGTGTATTTGAAGCCATGTAAGTGCATATGGATGAAAATTCCTCAATATTTCCTTTGTCAAGTCTCTATTAGGTTTTTAGGGAGGTTTATTGAGGTTTAAACTCTTATCATTTATTCATAGCTATAAAGGCTTGAACTATAGAACTAATGCCAAAAAACTCAAGTATACATCCCTCTAAAACATTCCCTAGTAGTTGGGGTCCCCATATGGATCCTATATATAGTTTTGAGAATAAAAGGTTTCCCCTTGGGTGATTGTCTTATATTCAGTGCATTTTCAAGGTAGTTTTAAGCCAAAAATGACCAATTCTAGGATTCTTTATACAAACTAAGACCTATTTCACATATAAAAATCCTTGAAGTACATCTCCATGATGGTTTTAGGTCTTATTCAACCCTTATTATATTATAACCTCAATATTTAAGATTTCATGCATTGAGAAGGTTTTAGGCTAACAAGCCTAAACACAAGGTTCTTGGGTTTTACCTTCAAAATGTAGCTATGAGGGCACTTGGCCACCTCTATAAGTATGAAACCTACCTCTTAGAGCCTTAGGATCATTTATGCTAGCTTGGTTAATATTTTAATTCTTCTTTGTGCATACACAATTAGATGACTAAGCACTTAGGCATTTCTATATGTTACCATTAGATATGGAGACCCTTATGGGTGGTCATTATGCAACATTTGTGAGCTATTAATATTTTTGTTTCAAAAACATGTGAAACATGTGTACTTTATTCATTTCTCTACACATAAACTTGGGGAAATTATATTTAGGCATGATCCATACAACATACAGTCTACATGTGCCAATTAGTGGACCGTTTGGATGCCCATGTGACCCAGGATACCATTAAGATTGTTTCAATGCTCAAATATCTCACTTGAAAGCATTTGATGGTGTAATTACTTCATTGGGTCCTTATCAAGGTTTATAGAGGGTTTTAATGGCATACCATCTTAATGATGGTTTATAGAGTACAAGACTCAAATATAAAACTTATATCCATGGATGTTTATCTTATAGACCCATTTAAAACTCTTAAATAGCTCTTGGTCCCATGTAACTTGTAGGGTGAGTTGTGAGTGAAATTTATCAGCCTTTGAGTTCTTTACAAAACATTTGGTATAGGTCATAGTATTAGGGATTTTTCATAGATTTTTTCTACTAAATGAGACTCTTTCCTCCATGTTTATTAAGTTCATAGGGTTCCCTAACTCCCATTAATATCATTGGTCCTAAGTAATCTTACCATGTGAGATATGAGCATTAGAGCTGGTAGTTTGAGATGGAAGACTAGGGTAGTAAAGGTTGAGAGGGGTGATAAGACCAAAATAGACACTTATATACCTTACTTTAATTATAATAATTTCTTTAGGACCTGTATCATCACTATTCATCTATTCATTCCCTTAGGCCTACCATGAGGTTTTGGGTCTATCACAAAGATAGATATGGGGTCTTGAGGGTTCAAGGAGGTTTTAGGCCTTATAGGATAAGACTAAATTTAAAGAGATTTAGTCAACTATAGGTGTATTTTTGGATTTAATGTCACAATAAAATCATTTTTGACCTAGTTTATACCTTTTGTACTTGTCCTCAACTACCCAAATCACCATCTCTATCTATCTCTCTTATAGGTTTGTCATGACCATCACTACCATGCCTATCCTACGTGTTTGAATAAATTAATATTAGAGGCTTAGGTAGAAAATATGTATTATATTTGACACTATTGGTATAACTACTATGGGGGATCATGTAGGGTGTATGCATAATCTTACCACATTCCTTCAAATGAGCTTCCCCTTATTCTTGCTTTCAAGACTCCCCTATAGTCATGTACTGAAGTCTATATGTCATGAGTGTCCAACCTAGATGAGGTAGATGCTTGGATTGATAATAAACTTAGTAAACCTATGAATTAATAATTTTATCATAGGGAGGGGAATTTGATCATGTGTTTCCATTATCATTTACATTAGTTGTTCATTCTAACTAGCTAGACAAGTTTGGGTGCACCTAGGCCACTATTCATGCATGAGTCAAACTTGTCTTGTCTATCCCTTCAAGTCATTTTGTCATTAAAACCACATTATCCCTATTATGCTATTATTTTATTGATATATCTACTTCATTTTAATATATCATTTCATATAAAATGTTGAAGGTAGATTTCCTATAGTCTTGTAGGTGGTGGTCTAAGTGTGTTGATTGTCAAGGGGTTTTTGACATACATTCATGAACAAAAGGATGACCTATATACTATGTTATATAACCTAAATTATCTTTATTGAATCCAAATAATAATATTAATGTGGTCATATTTGTATCATAGGACTTTTCCTTGTATCGGATAGGCTAAACTATAAGATGGGTTTGAAAAACACTTAGGAGACTGGGCCTGAGAATCACTTTTTGAACTTGGTGATATATTCTTCAATATTATCCACACTTGAATAAATTTTTTTATTATAGTATTAATCCTTCCTCATGGAATTAATTAATATTTTTCCTTGATTTCATGCCTAAAACTTAGGTATAAGGGCTCAAACTTGTAGGTGGTATTCATAGGATCCTCTGGAGTTTTGAGATTGGAAACCAAGGCCTAATGATAGGTGAAATGGATTGTTGAAACTATCACATAGAAGATGTAAATTGAGAGGTGTGATAAGAATTTTTGGATGTTATTTAAGATCACCTATGGGGACCCTATACATACTCATTAATATACTGAACAAGATAAATATTTTGGAGTTTGTTAATCAAGCATATGAAGGGAGAAAATGAAACCTAGGACTTCATGAATACCTTAAACTTTACTAAAGAAGTATATAAAGGTATTGGAAAGATATTTAATAGTTATTTATCCTTGAGATAAATAATAATGTATTTTATTTATAAAATAGTGACTCTTACACATCTATACAACACCTCTTCTACTTCTACAATGCTCTAATGGTCTTCAAAAATCATCACCATGAAACACTCAGTTCATATTTATATTTGAGATCAAATACATAGGTAGTCTCATTTGAAGGTAAGATTTTTAAGGAATTAAAGGTCGATTGGTGATTAGGTACACCATCAATGATGAGAAAGCTTGAATGGATCTCTTGAGAAGCCATCACCACAATCAATAAACTCTCTTTGATATATATTATGCATTAAAGGATACAAAAACAATAATAACTAATGTTTGAAACTTGAAAGTGTTACCATATGAAGATTTTATTATTCCTACAAGTTCACGCATGAAAAATTAGGGTCTACAATGAATTAATAAGACCTTGAAGGTTTTTATAAGACATACACAATCACCATTTTCCTTGAATAGGTAAAAAATGCACTAAAACCATTCCAACATTTACCCTATATGGATGTAGAAGACTAGTTTGACTTCCTTAGGTTATTAAAAAATGTTCATAAAGCATGCATCATAATTTCGAAAACTAATACCAAGGATCAGAAAACCATTATACCCCCTTTCTCTGGTTAGTAACTTAGGTCTCCATTTTCTCTCTCTTATCGATATTAAACAAGAACATGAGAGGCCATCCAAGGCTACCAAGGAGGATGATCAAAATGAGGGGTAATATTTTAAAATTTTTTTACATTAATCTCATGTATTTTTTCACATGATGTCTGCACTGAGTCCCATCTACTGATACTTGACCTTTTTTTACCATGATCATATTATACAGATCCATACATACTTGAAAACACCTATAATACACTACTTTCCTACATTTTCTCAAGTTTTTAGATCTTGAAACTTTATTGGTGGGTAGGATTAGGTAAATGAGTGATCAAAATGCATTCAAAATGGGGAATATGGGTGAAGGGAACATGAAAATACATTCTTTCCCATGTGTGGGCCACTTTAGTGGAAAATAAAAGCATTTGACTTATGAAAAGACATTCTTTTGCATATGAAACTATTGTATTATGGAATTAGGGTGATAATGGATACCCTTGAGGTCATAATTGATGGTCTTACTAGCATTTTGGGGCCAAAATAACATCATTACATGGTTAAAAACACATTTTGATGGCAATGTACTTGATCTCAAGTGAAAATTCAAAAAGAGATTAACTTAATACCTACTAAAAGACCTTAAAATATGATAATGACATAAAAAAGTTTACCACATTCTCCTTATGACATCCTTAACCTTATGATCTTACCATACTTTCTAGGCTCTCAACATACTTAGATAGATTCATGATAGCTCATGAGCTATAACATTAGGACATCTTCAATATGAGTAAGTTTAGACCATTAGGACAACTCCCAAACTTGTAATGAATCCCTATACATAACTAGAATAAATATATTACTTGACACAAGCTCTATAAGGGTGAGTAAATGACCACCATGATACTCCTTGACATAACACATGACTTGAACCTATTTCCTTGACGTGATCATTAGTTATCCACTTTTTGAACTACCCTAAAACTTCAAGAGACATAATAGGGTGACCAATGTGAGCTTAGGTAATCATGGAATAGGTTGGCACATTTTTAATCCCAAGGGTAGAAAGGAGTTAAAAAATAGAAAACTTTAACTTGTAAAGTATTCCCTTTAGAGAATTATGATCTACATATTTATTTAACATTCCTTATAAGGTCATAGACAAATTATAAAAATATAAAGGATATTTATATGGTTAGGGAATGAGGAAAGGAACATGTTCTAGCATTTATCCTATGAAAGGGTGTTCCTCCACAGAGACTAAGGGGAACTCAATATTAGAAGGATTAAGAGTATGAATTCTAGTATGGTTGTAAATATTGGATGGAAAGTAACAAATGAAAAAAAATTGTAGACTAAAAATATCAAAGCTAAGTATTTAGTAGGGATAATTGAGGATAGTTTGTTGACATAGCACATTTCAGAATAGGGTCCTCTTTTTGGAAAGCCATGGTAAAAATAGAGATATATTGAGTAAAATAAAAAAGTGGAGCATTGGAAATGGAAGAAAATTGGACTTTTGGGATGATTAATGTCTATTTAACTTACCCTAAACACATAAAACATTTAGGTATGGTTGGGGTGATACTTCAAGAGGTCTACAGGGATTAAAGTTAAAAATTATTGGATATATAATGATAGAGGGACATATTGGAAACATCTAACCATGAGAACTAAGTATGTAGTGACTATTTAGAATATGAAATTCTTAAATTATAAATTGAGGGAAACACACATAAGTTAATTTCTTGAGGATGAACTTATTGGCATGGGGAAGAATTGGTGGAGTACATGGTGAAATTAGGTTATAAAATGGTTTTTTACTACATATAGGATGGTTTCCCATGGATAATTATCTATATAATCCTAAATTAATGTTTTATTTTGGTTAGTGGCTTAAAATAAGGTTTTGATGGTTGAAAATCTTATGAAAATAGGGATATCTATCCCTAACTAGTGTGTCTTGTGTAAAAAGGAAAAGAAAATTTCCCACCATATCTTGCTATCATGCCCTTTTTTAACTGGGTTTATGGACATTTTCCTTTATTTGTTTTATATTGCCTAGGTAAGGCCCGATTCACTAATGGACCTTATCTTCCAATGGAATCCTTCCTGGTAATTTCCTAGGATTAAATTTTTATGAAAGCTGAACATCCCTCATATTATGTGTGGTATCTATAAGAAATAATTGTGATAATATTTAAGAATAATCATAAATATTTTATTTCATTTGGGATGAGGATAAAGGAAAAATTTAAGTAAAATTGGTATGCTTTCATTAAAAAATATAATAATCCCATACTTGAGCCTATTTTAAATATTAATAGCATTTGGAACACTAAATACCCTAGGGACAAGGAAGTATACCCAAATAATATTGATATAATTCATGTCAAGTGGAATAAACCTCCCAAAAATTAGTATAAACTTAACTTTGATGGAATAGACAAATGGAATACATGGGAAGCAAGAGGTCATGGATTCATTAGAGACTATAATGGAGTGGTGGTGGTGACCTATGTAGATTCTTTAGGGATATAGAATAACTATGTGGTAGAGACTAGTACATTGCTATGGGCCATTCAAATTGCAAGGGATTTGAGGTTAAAATCTCTTATCATAAAGGGTGATTCATTGAATATAATTGATTACCTTAATGCATAATCTAAACCTTTATGGTATATTATTAATGTCATAATGGATGTAAATACCCTCGTGATAGATTTTGATGATCTAATCATAAATGACACTTACAAAGAAGGTAATAGTTATACTAATTAGATGGATTAAAAATGGGTCATTAGTGATTATTTCATAACATGGACTAAGGAGGAGGACCTCCCTTAATATTTCAATAACTTATGTAGGAAAGAAGATAAAATCCCACCTATGGGTTTCCTTATGGTTCATTAACACCTTTATCTCTATGCACATTTTCATTAAGGTTAAATGGACTCTTAAAAGGTGTCTAAATAATGATTCCCATAGTCCTTTCCATGTTAATTCCACCATTATTTATTTAAAATGGATTATGATGATAGATGTATCATCCATTTCATAATTACAAAGTGTGTAATTACTATGTTCAATGCATTCTTAGGTTTAAAGGTTTATCATCCTTATAACGAGTTTAATTTTAGCAAGGATAAAAATAATGAAAACTCTAATATGGGTGGATATAGACACAAAGAAGAGATAAGTTATTATAATCTTATTAGGGATAAAATAAATATTTTATAATTCTCATAATAGGTAGGATGATAATATACATGATTAAGATTTTGGGTTCTAATCCAATTGTTTCCATGGACTTTGTGAAGGAATGGAATAAATATGATGTTAAAATGATAGGAATGTATATAAGAATTAATATAAAAAAATTATTGAGGTTATATTAATACCTTCGACTATTGTCAAATCATAAAAGGATAAACATCAAAGGAATTATTTGATTCACAAAAGTTTTTAAGATGGTAAGAAGATACATAAATCTAAGGACGGGTTCCTCCAAGTTTCCCTCTCTGGGCCATGGGTAAAAGTTTTTTGACAAATTATGTTCTATATAATGATATAATGTAATCACATACTCCTCTATTCACACCAATTATTAATATTGAATCATTTTAAACTCTAAAATTCCATTGCCTCCCTTATTATCTTTTGGAGTCTTTGAAAATTTTAGTCATTACATTTAAAATGTGAAACTCAGATGTAATTATGATCCAAGCCATGGTTTAATTAATTATTCAAATAAAATCACCTAATATTAACTCATATTATATTAGTTATGATCTAGGAAGGTTCGGTAATGAATTTTGAAACATATGGGGATAATGTTAAACTACATGGGGAAGATGAGGGTTAGGTAGAGGAAACATTGGCAAAGGTTATCAAAAAGTTTAATAAGAATATGGGCAAGGGTGAATATGTTGGGCGAAGAAAGAATTAACATTAGGATTATGTTGGTAAGTCTCTATTTTATGGAGATAAGGAATTGGGAATTATTTGAATAAAAAGTATGAATCACTTATTCTTGTGAGTAATGCAGACCTAATGGATGAATATCACTACCATTAAGGCACTGATATCAATGTTTAGTAGGTCAAGGATATATTAAATAAATTGTAGGAGAAAATTATCCTTTATATTAACCTTCTAAAGGATAATTTTCCTAAATATGATAAGGTTAAAATTGAATTGATGATTATTCAGAATAAGGATAATGGTAAAAGTATCAAAACTAAGGATAAATCCACTAATATTTTGAACCCCTTCTTAGAAGATATTCTTAGGAAAGATGAAGTTGAAGCCAAGAATTTATGGGTAACTAATGGTAAGGATAAAAAGGACATTAAAAAAGGATTGAATAACAAAGTAGATATCACCAATAAATTGTAGGATAAGAACAACAAAAGTGCTAAGGAGGGAAAAATTGAAATACCAAGGAAAAGAAGAAGAGGCAATAACTATTTTTTGGAAGATATTAATAAAGATACATGTATGATATCCAAGGATCTAATAATCAATAATATATTTAAGAGGTATTTCATATATTTTATAATTTTGTGTACTTAGTTTAATGGTTATGCTAAACTTGAGATGATATGTTTTTGAATCGTCATTGATGTAGGATTTTTGGTTTCCTCTAGGTTGTAGGTAGTTATTTATTTTTTTCTAGTTGGATATTCAGTTTTCCATATTTTTATGTTATAGTATATTATAGGATCCTTTAAAACTCACAATTCTATCTATATCAAAAAAATCATGAAATTATAAATATTATTTTCATGATATATTCAAAAAGGAGAATTGGGTCAAGCTAAAATTTTGAGAGTTTGTTCCCATAATATGAGTTGAAATTTTCACAAAATGATTATGGAAACCCATCTAACTAATATAAATATATATATTTTTATTATAAAAGTTTTAGTAAAATAATAAATAAAAACCTCAATGCTCAACCTTATGAACATAACAATTCAAGAGATTAAGTTAAGTAAAATAAATAAAAATAGAATAATCATGCCAGATACTACTATTATAAATTAGATAATAAACCATATATAATTTTATAACCTTTAAACTATATCCTAGTATTGCACAAAAATATTGGGCAACATTTAGAAGATGATGAATACATGTCTGATATTTATTTTTGGATACTAAGGGTTATTGTCTAGTAACTATATAACTCTTATATTTATCCAATTATTTTAATTTTATATGACTATGTTTTCGCATTCCTTTCATAATACCTTTAAAATATTTATGTAATTGTTTCAATCATACTAAAAATACCATTTTTACTCTACATGCAAACCAACATTCTTGTAGAGTAGTCAATGTCATGCCACCATTTAGTTTCCACCTTCTTATAGGAAATAAACATTATGTGTACTTAAAATAATGAAAAAAAAATCCCTAAAATATGTATAATAGAGGTAAAATAAAATTAATTATAAACTCTCAATACCTCCTTCTATAGTAATACCACAAAAAATCTCTTGAGTCAGTCATGTGAACCTTTTTCTATGGTTTCTACTTTTATGACACAAAAAATAAACTTATTATAAACACAAGTTCATCCATTTAAATTACATCATAAAATAACCCTAATCATTATGTAAGTTTGTTTTAAAATGATTAACCTTTTTTTACTTACACAATAATCTCAAGTACAACTAATGACTATGTTATGTTCCTACCCCCTTAGTGGTTTCATGAGTCACTAATAAGTATAAGTAAGAAATAAAATTGGGGGGGGGGGGAGCTATTTTTTAATATATATTGACAAGAATAAACAACATAACCATATAAGTTATTAATGCTACATAATACTAATAATTTAGATGGTTCGATTGAGTTTAAGACTACAAGCAGATGTTAAAATATAAGTAAATAATATGTTTAATATAATACTTATTTTATTTCACACAAGAATATAAATGGATAAGAATATTTATCAAGATAACAATCTAACACAATGGTTTCACATAGGTTACCCATGATAACATAAAATAGTATGGTTAGAAAAAATGCTAATTAGTCTCATATAAGACTTATAATTGGACAAGAATTATAATGTTATTTCAAACCAACACTTTTAATCATAGTTTACTCTAAATACATCAATATATATAAACATCATATGAGGAATTAGAGGGTCATTATTAAAAAAATATGGAAATGACTATGTAATTAATGCTAAAATATAACAGAAATCAAGAAACTCCTAATCATGTAGTGCAATGTGATTGTGTACTTGTTCTTGTATTATTATATCTACCCATAGTTACCATGATCTACCACCTTATCTTATATGATACTATCCCTTAAAATAACTATATAAAGTAAAATAAAAATAAAATCATGTATCCATCTCAGATAGGTAAAGGGTAGTTAGTCTATTCTACTATATTTGTTTAAATGACTTAGATAAACTAACAGAATAATAATGCATCTAGTAAATATGAAAAATCATTATAATATTTAAAAATTAAACAATTTTATCATATAATTTTTTATAATTAAACATGTTTTAAATAAATATTAATAGTGAAATACACCACAATTTAAATTAATCCATTAAAATAGTACTAAACTCAATTATGCAAAATCACCAATAGTAGAATTACTTATTAATGACATAGTACTTTACATTAGGGATAAGATTGGATGTGACAAGAATTTTTCATTATATTTTATCATACCATCATTACTATAAATTTTAACTCCCTTAAGTCACTTTCCATCATACCTTTATGTCTACTTTCCATAAAAAAATTCTAGCTTCCCTAGATCTTGATGTATCACCCTATCCAATATTATATGTTTCATACTTATATTTCCTTGTAATATATATAAATAAATTATATACTTATGATTATATATATAATTTTTTTTATTGCATTCACTAATACCATATTATGTCATTCAACATCTACAAATTGTATCAGTCAAATTGATTACCCTTTTTTACTTGCTTGATAAATTCAAGTACCAATAATGACTATGTTATGTTCACCCCTCACCCTTAGAATTTGAATGATTCACTAATAACTCTAAGTACCTAATAAAATATGTGTTTTGTGGGTAATAAATTTATATATTTAATATAATAAACATCATAAACATACAAGTTATTAGTTATACATATTTCTAACATTATGGTTTGCTCGACCGAGTTCAAGACTACAAAGAGACACTAAAATGTAAGTAAATATTAATTTTTAATATAATAATTATTTAACTTAACATAATAATATAGATGGATAAGCATCCTTATCAACATAAAAATGTGACACCATGCTTACAGATTGTTTACCTATGATAACAAAAAATAATATGGTTAGAAACAATGCAAACTAGTCTAATATAACAATTCCAATGGACAAAAATTCCTATGTTATTTCAAACTAAAATTGTTAATCACATTTTAATAAAAATACATAAATATAGACAAAAATTTTAATAGGAAATATAGGTTAAATATTCAAAAAAATATGGAAATGACCATGTAATTAATATAAAAATCAAATAGAAATAAAAAACTACTAATTTTGAAGTGCAACATGAGTGTGTGCTTGTTATTAGATTGTTCTCTCTACCCCCAGTTTCCATGATCTACATTTTTATCATGTATTATTATATCCATTAGGATTAAACTATGAGTTAAAATATATGTTTTTATCATTCATCTATCTAATAAATGTAAAGGGTGTTTAGTCTCTTTTACAATATTCATTTTAATAACCTAGATAAATAAACTCAACAATAATGCATCTAATATTTATGATACATCATAATGAGAATGTGAAATTAATTAAGATTAACATATAATTTTATAAATTTAAATATGTTTTAAATAAGTATTAATAATTAAAGACACAACAATTTAAAATAATCAATTAAAATAATATTGAACTTAATTACTAAAATCACCAATAGTAAAATTACTTATTAATGTCATTGTACTTTCTATTAGGGGTAAGATGGTATGTAACAAGATGTTTACATAATATTTTATCATACCACCATTACTATCAATTTGATCTCTTTTGAGTCACTTTACATCCTACTTTTATGTCTACTTTCCATCAAAATTTTCTATCTTCCCTATATCCTAATGTATCAACATGACCAATGCAATATGTTTCATAATTTTCCTTCCTTGTAATACATCAACCAAACTGATATAGTTATGATATATATTATATAAATTGTATTATATTATCTTCACTAATACCATAATATTTTATTCAACATCTTCAAATTGTATTATTTTAATTGATTAACCTTTTTGACTTGCTCGATAATCTCAAGTACCAATAATGACTATGTTGTGTTGACCCCTCCCCCTTAGTGGTAAAATAAGTCACTCAGAACTATAAGTACCCAATAAAATATGCATGGTTTAATTATTTTATATATTTATGATAATAAACAACATAACCATATAAGTGATTAATGCTACATTTCTCTAACAATAAGGTTAGCTCGATCGAGTTTAAGAATACAAGTAAATGCTAAAATGTAAGTAAACAATATGTTTTAATATAATTATTTAATTTAACACAATATATAATAATCCTTAACAAAATAACAATGGTACAACATGGTTACACATAGGTTACCCACAATAATAGAAAATAGTCTGATTATAAACAACAACTAGTCTCATAAAATACTTCCAATTGACAATAATTCCTATATTATTACAAACCAACACTGTTAATCATAGATTAATAAAAAATAAATAAATTATATACATAAATTATATAGGGTTAATATACATAAAGATATGGATATGAATATGTAATTAATACTCAAATCAATTAGAAATAAAAAATTGCTAATCATGCAATACAATGTGAGTGTGTGCTTGTTCTTAAATTTCTCTATCTACCCCAATTGCCATGATATACCACATTATCCCATATTATGTTATCCATTAGGATTCCTCTATGAGTTAAAATATAAAAAAATCATGCATCCACCTCATATAGGTAAAGGGTATTAGTCTATTTTACAATATTCACATAAACAACCTAGATAAACTAACTCAACAATAATGCATCTAGTAAATATGTAATATCAAAACTAGAATGCAAAAATAATAAATATCAACATATAATTTTATAAAATTGAATATGTTTTAAATAAATATTAAGAAATTCAAGACACCATAATTTTAATTAATCAATTATAATAATATTGAACTCAATCATCCAAAATTACCAATAATAGAATTACTTATTAATACCATAATACATTCCATTAGGGGTAAGATGGAATATAAAAATATGTTTGAATAATATTTATCATACCATAATTACTATAAATTTTAAATCCTATGAATTACTTTACATCTTACATCTATGTCTACTTTCCATCAAAATTATATAGCTTGCCTATATCCTAATATATTGTCCTAGTTAACAAAATTTGTTTCATATTTTTCCTTGCTTGTACTACATTAGCCAAACTGTTATAATTATGAGTATGTATTATATAATTTGTATTTTATTGGATTCACTAATACTATATTATGTTAGTCAACATATTCAAATTGTATCAGTCTAATTTATTAAACTTCTCACCTTGATCAATAATAACAAGTACCAAAATTGACTATGTTATGTTCACCCCTCCCCCTTAGTGGTTGAATAAGTCACTAATAACTCTAATTACCAAATAAAATTAAGGTGGGGGTGGGGTAAATAATTTTATATATTAACTATAATAAAAACACATAACAATAAAAGTGATTAATTTTACATATTGATAACAATATGGTTGGCTCAATCGAGTTTAATACTATAAATAGACACTAAAATGTAAGTAAATAATCAATTTTAATATAATACTTATCTAATTTCACACAAGAATCTAAATATATAAGCATATTTATTAACATAACAATGTGACAACATGATTACACATAGGTTACCCATGATAATAAAAAATAGTATGGTTAGAAACAATGTCAATTAGTCTCATATAAGACTTCAAATTAACAATAATTTCTATGTTATTTCAAACCAACACTATTAATCAAATTTTACTCAAAATATATAAATAAATGCAAACATCATAGTAGGATAACTGGCAAATCTACACAAAAATATGGAAATTAGTATGTAATTAATACTAAAATCAAATAGAAATCAAGAAACAGGTAATCATTCAGTGTAACACGAGGCTATGCATGTTATTGAATTGTTCTATCTACCCCTATCTACCATGATCTACCAATTTATCTTTTATGATTCTGTCCCTTATAATTCCCCTATACAAGATTTTTTTTCATGCCTCCACCTCAGATAGGTGAAGGGTAGCTTGTCTATTTTACCATATTCATTTAAACAACCTGGATAAAATAACTTAGTAATAATGCATCTAGTAAATTTGAAACATCATAATAAAAATGTGAAAGTAATTGATATTAAAAAATATTTTTATACAATTAAACATGTTGTAAACAAATATTAATAATCAATACAACACAATTTAAATTAATCAATTACAATAGCAATGAACTTAATTATCCAAAATCACCAATAGTAGAATTACTCTTTAATGCCATAATACATTCCATTAGGGGTAAGATGACATTTTAAAATATGTTTGTATAATATTTTATAATACCATCATTATTATTAATTATAAATCCTTTAAGTCACTTATCATATTAATTCTACATCTACTTTCCATCAAAGTTTTGTAGTTTCCCTATATATTATTGTATTGGCTTGGCCAATACAATATGTTTCATAGTTTTCCTTGTAGTAAATTAGAAAAAATGTTATATTTATGAGTATATATTACATAATTTGTATTTTATTATCTTGAATGATACCATATTGTGTTAGTCACCATAATCAAATTGTATCAGTCTAATTGATTAACCTTTGACTAACTCAGTAGTCTCAATTACCATTAATGACTATATTATGTTCACCCATCCCCCTTAGTGTCTAAATGAGTCACTAAAAACTATAAGTAACCAAACACATATTCATAGGGGGTTAATTATTTTACATATTGACTATAACAAACAACATAACCATACATGTGATTAATGCTACATATTTTTAACAATATGTTTGTCTCGAATAATTGTTAGAGTAAAAGTAGATGCTAAAATGTAAGTAAAAAATATATTTTAATATAATTATTATTTAATTTATATCAATATTCTAAATTTATAAGTGTCCTTATGAACATAACTATATGATAAAATGGATATACATAGGTTATTGATGATAACAAAAAATAGTGTGGTTAGGAACAACAACAACTAGTCTTATATAATACTTCCAATTGAGATTAATTCTTATGTTATTTAAAAAAACACTATTAATAATTTTTTACTCAAAAAAATCAATTAATTAAAACATATTACTTGTAATTAAAGTGTTAATATGCATAAAAATATGGAAATCACTATGTAATTAATATTTAAAAAATAGAAATCAAGAAACTACTAATCATGTAGTGCAATGTGAGTGTGTGATTATTCTTGGATTTTTATTTATGCCCCTAGTTTCCATGATCTACCACCTTATCCCATAATATATCTCACTTAGGATTACTCTATGATGGAAAATAAAAAATTTATCACACCTCCACCTCATACAGGGAAAGGGTAGTTAGTCTATTTTACCATATTCATTTAAACAACCTTGATAAATTGACTTGACACTAATGCATCTAGTAAATATGAAACAAAATAATTAGAATATGAAATTAATCAATATAAAATATAATTTTTTACAATTAAATATGTTTTAAATAAATATTAATAATGCAATACACCACAATTTTATACATCAATTACAATAATACTAAACTTAATTATCCAAAATCACCAATATTAGAATTACTCATTAATTCCATACTAATTTCCATTAGGGGTAAGATGGGATGTAACAATATTTTTCAATAATATTTTATCATACCTTAATTATTATTAATTTAAAATCCTTTTTATTTACTATCCATCTTACATCTATGTCTAATTTTCATCACGAGTTTCTAACTTCCCTATATCCTAATGTATCAACCTGACTAATACAATTTATTTCATACTTTTCCTTCCTTATACTAAATCAACCAAAATAATATATTTATGAGTATATATTATATAATATTATTTTTTTTAATTTACTAATATGATATTATGTTAATTAATATCTTCAAATTATATTAATCTAATTGATTAATCTTTTTTACTTTCTCGATAATCTCAACTACCAATAATGATTATGTTATGTTCACCCATCCTCCTTATTGGTTGAATGAGTCAATAATAATTATAAGTAAAAAAAAACCATATAAGTGATTAATTCTACATATTCCTAATAATTTGGTTGGCTCAATCGAGTTCAAGACTACAATAAGATGTTAAAATGTAAGTAAATAATAGGTTTTAATACAACACTTATCTAATTTCACATAATTATATAAATGGATAATAATCCTTATCAACATAATAATGTGATAATATGGGTACACATAGGCTACCCATGATAACAAAAAATAGTATGGTTAGAAACAATGCTAACTAGTCTCATAAAAGACTTCCAATTGACAAGAATTCCTATGTTATTGCAAACCAACATTGTTACTAATAGTTTACTCAAAATAAATAAAAAAATACAAACATCATACTATGAATTATAGGGTCAATATTCAAATGACTATGCAATTAATACAAAAAATCAAATATAAATGAAGAAATTACTAATCATGTAGTGCAATGTGAGTGTGTGTTTGTTCTTTTTCTTGGGTTGTTACGTTTGTCCCCAACTACCATGATCTACCATGTTATCTGGTATGATTATCTCCCTTAGGATTCATATACGAGGGAATTTTTTTTTTCATGCATCAACCTTAGATATGTAAAGGGTAGTTAGCAGGTTTTACCATAGTCATTTAAACATCTTAGATAAACTAACTCATCAATAATGAATTTATTAAATCTAAAACATCATAATAAGAATGATAAAGTAATCAACATTAAAATATAATTTTATACAATTAAATATGTTTCAAATAAATATTTATAATGAAATACAACACAATTTGAATTAATTAATTACAATAGTACTGAACTCATATTCAAAATCACCAATAGTAGACTTACTCATTAATGACGCAGTAATTTACATTAGGGATAAGATGGGATGTCACAACATGTTTGCATAATATTTTATCATACCATCATTAATTTCAATTTTAACTCCTTTGAATCACTTTTTATCTTACCTCTATGTCTACTTTCCATCAAAATTGTATAACTACCCTATATCCTAATGTATCATCCTAGCCAATACAATTTATTTCATACTTTTCTTCCTTGTACTACATCAACCAAATTGATATAGTTATGAGTATATATTATATCATTTTTATTGTATTAAATTCATGGATAACATATTATGTCAATAAATATATTAAAATTATATCAGTCTAATTAATACCATCAACCTAGACTTTAGGTTTAGTTTTGTGTATTAGAGTCATATATATAAAGGTCACATTAATACACTTTGATTTCACTTTCATTTATATCCTTAAGTATTATTTTGGAGATTTAGATGTTTAAAACCTTATCTTATAAATCTTATCTTGTGGTGTCATTTAATATTAATAGGATATGCCTTTGGAGTTCCTAACCAAGGATATTTAGGTCTTCCTATTACTATTTGAGGTATTAAGCCTACAACATCTCTTATAAAGGTCCACTTCAACCAAAGTGGTTGATTGAATTTTCAATGGGTGAACCCCAAGGTAATTATCACTATTTATTTACGTAGTGGATTAAACATTACTCAATTAATTTCTTTGTTGATGTATGTACTTTTTATTATGATATTCAATATAGTGAATAAACTAGTATAGATATAGGGTCATTTAGTTTTCTGAGTTATCACCTGATATTACATAGAACCCCATTTGGTTTACCATTATGACTTATCTTATTTAAAATAATTTACCCATCATTTAATTGAGTTGTACCTCTTACCCATGATTTTATTTTACTTACATCCTTACAATCACTTACCCATCATTGAACATTAGTATATATCTGTGTGTGTGTGTGTGTGTGTGTGTGTGTGTGTGTCTATATATATGTACACACACACACACACACACACACACACACATATACATAGACATATATATATATATATACATATACATATATATATACATATATATATATATACATATAGATATATATATATATATATGTATATATATATATATACGTATATGTGTGTATATATATATATGTATACATATATATGTATACATATATATATATATATGTATATATATATATATATATATGTATATATATATATATGTATATATGTGTGTATATATGTGTGTGTATATATATATATACAAATAATATATATACATATATGTATATGTATATATATATATATATATATATCTGTGTGTGTGTGTATATGTACATATGTGTATGTATATATATGTACATATATATATGTGTGTATATATATATATATGTTTATATATATATATACACATATATGTATATGTATATATGTATGTATATATTGTATATATGTGTGTGTGTATACATATACACATGTACATATATATACATACATATACATATACATATATACCTATATACCTATATATATATATATATATATATATAACATTTCATAACCTTAGGCTTTGGAACCCTAATTGTACATTTCCCTCTTCTAGGTCTATGGTTATTCTAGGTCCTTAACAAATTATATAAGTATACATACACTCTATTGATTTATTTTATTCAAGTCTTAGTATATTGAGATAATGATGATATTTTTAGGTCATTATAGCCCATGTATGGAATCTAGAAAACTCAAAGTGAACCTTATCCCACATTTCGTTGGATCATTTTCATATTTTTCCCTATTTCTTCTTAGTGACATCTTCAAAATCATAATATGTTATTATCTTAGCTATATTATCCAACCCAATACACTCTTATTAGTTCTGAAAATTATAATGCAATCCAATATAATTATATATCTCTTCCCAAATACATTGATTAACTTGGTACAATTTTGTGTGTTTTAACAACTGCATCAACCATTTTGATACAATTTAGTTTTATTAAATTTTTATAACAATATGATCCTACTCAATACCATTTTAAGTGTTTAGTTCTCTCATTAAACATTATATTTTTAATATAAATCATTTGAGTCATCTACAATTATATTCTTGTATTTAAATATCGAACTATATTTTTGGAGTTTAAAAAATGATAGGATTCTGGACAAATCAATCATTAATTTGACATGAGTTATGGTGTAATGGTTACTAACCTAATAATAAAGCCATTATATAATGCTATATATGTAATTTAACTTCCACATAACTCATGGTTTATCACAAGTTCCCAATATTTTTTATTTTCAACCAATGGGAAGCTTTTCATCTATTTTATTTTTTAATGCATTGGTATGTGGTTAGCCCTGAGAAATTAATATGAATGTACCTTAGAGATGAGATAATCTATCTATGATATGGTGTAATCATCAATAGTCAGTTCTCTTGTGGGCCTTATTCAATATTTTTTACTGTGATTAGTATATTTGAGGGATTTAAAATCAAACATACCCAGCTTATTTTTACTTTTATACTTTTTTATTTATTGCTATTTATTAGATTTTGTTGAAATGTATATGTTAGCCTGATATTATTTTCTTACTTTTTAGATATTATCTTCCAACGTAATACCATTATGTGTCTTTTTATAACTATAACATACAACCTTATATAGTTTTAAATTTCATTTTAAATACATTGGCCAACCTGATAAAATTCATTTTGTAATCATATTGTCAAATAGATCTCAATTCTTACATTGACCAACCCAATATAATACTTTTATTTAGATTTTAGTTACACCACCTTTAAAAAAATTGTATCAATCATATTGATATAGTTCTTAACTCAACCAAAATTTTAATAAATTGTATCAATTAGTTTGATAGAATCATTATTTTCTATTTTTGTTTCTTATTGTATTAGCCAAATTGATATAATTTATTTTTATATATTCAATAACGAATTGTATTCTCCTACCTAATACCACTTACTTATTTTGATCAACCTTTTTCCACATTTTATTTTTAGGTTTTTTCCTCATGGTGTCCCCTATTAGGTTATTTTTATCCATCCTCACCCCACTATAATTATGCATGGGCCAATCCTTTCTACCTTTTCTAACCACCATTCAAGGCAAATCCTCATGGCATAATTACTCTACTCCATTTCATATGACCAAATGCCCTAAATATAATGATATTCCCACTCATGATGATCCTTAATATTTGTATGAATATCCCAGTGATGAAACATATATTGGGATTGAATATTATAAATGTAGTTCTCCAATTTATGACAATCCCTATGTGAATCCTAATGATCACACCTTCATTGCTTCTCACATGTTTAAAAATAAATATAATTTTTTCCATATATTTTGATGATTATAATAGAGGTGAAGACCTCAACATGATATAAAATATCCACATTGATGAATCTTATGATACCAATAATTATTTTCCCATTTCTCACATGATTTATTGTAATCATCCCTTTAATGACCTTGATGATCCTTATTACTAGGGTGAATATCTTAATGATGACACTTATATTTGGAGTGAAGATTAACAATATGGTTTTATAATTTATGATCATGTCTAATAGGATTCCAATGATCCCACCTTCAACACCTCTCATATGGTTGAAAATTAGTATCACAATTTTACCATTCATTATGATGATTCTAACAAAGGTGAAGATGCTAGCATGAGAACATATATTCCCATTGATGAAATTCATGACATGGAAAAAATATATATTATGATTTTCCTATCTTTAGTAATACCCACTAAAAATTAATTTATAATGAATATGGTTTCATTTATGTCTACCTACCCTCTGCCTCAACCTTGAAATGGCTTAGATGTATAAGTAATCAAACCTCAACTCACATTCAACCAACTTTTGTCAACCCATCATCTTATCATGAGCACATAATTCAAATGTCTACCATAATACAAATTATAAGTGATTATGATCCTAAATACTATATGAATATTCATAATTTTCCTATTGATTCTATTTTTTCTTCAACATTTTACCAAACTACCCAAAACTCTACTCAAATCACTTATTTATAGTTATATCAACCAACCCAATACCATCTAGTTGAATCTACCTACAATCAACTGCATTGGCCATGATCCTAAACATGTTACTAAAATTATAAAATCACTTCCTTTCATATTCAAATTCCTTATCCATAACCTATAATGTGTTAGAACAATATCATCAATTTCACCAAATTATCTCATCCATAACCCATAATGTGTTTATATAGTATCATCAGTTTATCCCAACTACACCAACGATGACCTAAACTATGTTAATATATATTCCTATTGTACCCAACTTCAATGAAAACCAACCACTACAAATTTATAATACATTTATCTTATGTGCTTTAGATTAATACAATTATACCACCCAACATTCAAATATTGTTTATTTAGTTATATTAGTATCTCTTGATATTTATAATGTGATCATCCACATCCCTTGAAGTATCGATATAATAATACTATATACACCCTAATTTATTTAATAAACCATAAGTACTATGTATTTTGTTTCTCTTTCATATGAAAGTCTTAGAAATTAATATATCCCTTGTTTACATGCTCATTTTGGGTCTTGTGATATTTCTTATGTCTTATTTTCCCTATTTATTGCACCCTTAATGGTCCTGAGTCACCTCCTCCTAGTCATAGGGCCCAATAGCCTATCCTACCTAATCTTGAATCTATTATTAGGCCTTAGGAAAATAGCACCAGTATCAAGATAGTATTTCCATGTGGAATTATTATTTGATTATGGATCTAGTCTCCAATGGTCATTTTCTCCCATGTTTTTATTCCTATTTGGCAACTTGTCATCTAATGAATAAGGTCTTACATTAAAATCAAATTTATTTCTATAGAAATATCCTTAAAAGTAATTTTAAATATAGAACTTACTATTTTGTCACATATTTACATAAAATTAGTCAATAGTACAACTCAATACTCTACATACTATTCAACTATTGCATTTAAACATTGCATGCTTGATAAAATAAAGGCCTAAGAAAAATTAAATATAGTATACCATACACATTAATTATGAACATTACCTAAGGGATAAATACATTCAATTTGAGACCCTCAGCATTGGGGTTGATGTAGATAGTGAATAAGATAACCAGGGTTCTACTTTATGTGATCATAATATCCCACAACCCAATTTTTCCCTTTCTTTTGCATTTGACCTAGTTTTCATTCATGTGTGTAGGTGTTTGTTAGGGTTTTAAAAGATATTAAATGATAAAAATGACATAGGTGAGCTCCCATAGGACACATAACTACCTAAAAGTCCCTAAAAACCTCTCGTATCTTCACTAAAAGTTCCATATAGTTCCTCCAAGAGGGAAACTAGTGCCATAATTGGAGACTAGCACCACATGATACTAATGTATACATAAGGCCACTACTGTCAAAAGCCTAATTTTAGCTAAAGTCATAGAATAAAAGGTGTCTAACTATTTTTCAAACCTTTTTGAACCTCTTGATTCATAAAAATACATGTTTTGTTCTAGTTAAGTACCCTTTCTTTACATCTTTGCTATTTTAGGAAAGGCTTGTCAAATCACTTATTTCTTATTTTAATTCTAAGTTATTATTATGCTCAATTTTTTAACAACCTAAGAATTACATAAAATAAGTCCAAAATATTTAAAGCATTTTTTGAACCCATCTTACTTCAAATATTTCTTAAAACCCTAGTTTTACCTAGGGTTAACCATCTTCAAATTTTTGTGCACTAAATTAAGGTTACAAACTTCTATTTTTTCCTAATTTTTGGCACACGCTAACTCATTCAAATTAATACTATATTAGGTTTTCATTAATCTATAATAATTTATTTTTTATAATATAACCCTCATTCAAACCCTAGATCCACATACTAGGTCCATATACATCTAAATACTATAAATTAGAGTTTCAAACACAGTCATAATTTCTTTTACACATTGAGTTAAATATTTCTCATAGTAGCACATATACCCATGTTAGATTAAATTATACCTCTTTCATTCTTTCTATTCATTATTTATATTATCTTGTTTTTCAAGTTTAAAATGGCATCAAACAAGCCTCTTACCCCTCACCCAGTTGATGAATTTCTAATTTTTTTATCATAATTATAATAATGAATGCACAAGTTTTTAAGATTTCACATTAGCACATGATAATGATTAAATTTAAAGTGATGATGATGATGATGACTATTATTTTAATGATGTATATGAGGATTACTATGAGAATGACAATGAAAATGTTGATGAGGATATACTAGATACATATTCTTCTCTTTCCTCTCCCTCTTGTCCTACACCTAGAAATCAAATTAAGAATATAATGCCAAAATAAATTCTTGTTCATAATTCTTTGTTCTAATGTGATCCTAGATTTTTATCTACATTCACTACTATTTACTTAAATTAAATCAATATAAGTGCAATACATGAGATCTACTTTTGAATGATTCAAGTAAAATAGAAAAGAGCAATGCATTTTCTTTACCTTTATCAGTTAAATTAAAAAAATAATGTAATAATGATATTATACCTTTTACCAATGCCTAACTAAATTAGATCAAATTAGTTTATCACCTTCTTTTACATTCTAAGTTCAATGCAATGATTCTTCACAACATATTGATAATTAAAATATATCTAACTCTTCTCCTGCATGTCATAATATGCCTAGTGAAAACATGATTGTTACATATTATACCCTTAACTCAAATATTGAAATAAATAATCATTCATTCACTACACACATACCTAGTGAATAAATGCATTGCATTACACCTGCATATGATGAGATATTACATAGTAGTAAAAATTTAAAATCTTCTCTTTCTCTCTTATTGAGCATGTTAATGATACTTCTTATAATATTACTTATACAAGTTAATTAAACTCTAATTTTGATTAACTTTGGAACAATGATTATTAATATGATTATGGTAAAGAAGGCCTAGAATCTACACCTTCTAGTTCTCCTCCTACTTTACATATTTCTTATGTTAAAATAACTATTAGGTCACATTTTATAAAGCACACACACACACACACACACACACACACACACACACACACACACACACACACACACACACACACACACACACACACACACTTATTCTTATATTCATATTTTACATAAAATACATTCACATGATAATAAGGCACATTCTAGTCCAATAGAATGTGATACTTCTTTGAAAATTAACAAAATAAGATATACTAATAAATCTCCATCAACATCTTTCCTACAATAGAAATTATTTCTCAACTTAACCTAATGAGGTTGATAACTCATTTACATCTAACCAGGTCCCAAATATCATCCCTCCAAATATTATAGAGAGTAAACCAATCCTCCCTAAAAAGGGTTCCTAATCTAATATACAAATCACTAAGATAAATAACAAAATTTAAGAGTTAAATCAACCCCTTGATGATGATAATGTACCTTCACAAGTGGTAATTTCCCTTATGCATGTCATGGGTAATTTACAAAAATAAGTACACCATCTCACATTAGACAATATATCATAACAATGTCATCGATGGAAATCCTATTCCATACAAAATATTCATTATGAATTTTCCACCCAACATTCAAATACCAGTGTTAATTAAATTTTATGGGAATGGAGAACCATAATTAAACCTTTAGGATTATGAGAAAGCCATGGCACATGTCACCAAAAATTTGAATCTACTACAAGTATTTCCAAAGTCCCTAGATATGGATGTTAGGGTGTGGAGCTTAAAAGCTTCACCAAGGAGCACAGTTATTGGTTTCGGGTCTACACAGACACCGGCGTCAGTCAGGAGCGACCGACATCGATCACAGGCAGTTGCAGAGACACCGACGTTGGCAGAGGATTGGCCGACGGCGGTCACAGGCGAGCAGGCAGGAACCGATGTCGATTCCCAGCGTGTCCAAAAAGCGATTTCCGAGGACAGAAGCGAGTGTTTGCATGATAAGTTTGAGTTGTAGACTCAAGCTTGCATCTCTATTATTAGCATTACTATTTTTAGAGCCCTTTCTTAAGTGGTTTAATTGTTTGTTGGAAGTACATGCTCAAGTCTCCTAATTCTATATGAAGAATTAGATCTTCCTAGCTTTGTAGTTGAATTGTAGAAGAATTCATTGTGTGTGAAGAACAGTACAGAATTGAATCAATCCAGGTCTGTTGGAATTGGTTGTTCTTGAGAGAGATAGTTCTTGAGGAATAGAGATCTAGTAAGAGATCTATACATCTAGGAGAGGTGTGGAAGAACATAGTTTCTTCAATTGTATTCCTATTGTAAAGAGGTTATTAATACAAGTTTTTAGGGTGTTTTCTTGTATCTCTTGTTCTTGCCATTTATCATTCTAGTTACTTGTCTATCTGATTTAATTCCACATTTATTGCTTTCACAATTGTAATCTATTGTTGGTTTGATCCCCCAACAAGTGGTATCAGAGCCTTGGTTACAGGTTCAGAGCTTGATAATTGGTATCAAAGTTCAGGTTCACTAACAGGTAGTTTAGATCTGTGTAGTGTGTATTGATTACAGGTTCTCATAGGAGTTTCTGCAGGGATTTTTGTTTGAGTGGGAGAAGCAATGGCAGATGAAAGTAAGCTTAGAATGGAAAAGTTCAATGGCAAAAATTACCAACACTGGAGAATGCAGATAGAGGACTATCTGTATCAAAAATATCTCTACTTACCGTTAGGTGGGGTTGCAAAGAAGCCCAAAGACATGGAGGATGAAGAATGGGAAGTTCTTGACAGAAAGGCTCTAGGGTCTATAAGACTAAGTCTAGCATCCACTATGATATCCAATTTATCACAAGCAAAGTCTACGGTAGAGTTGATGACTACGTTAGGAAATTTGTATGAAAAACCCTCAGCTTCCAATAAGGTATATCTTATGAAGCAGTTATTTAATTTGCATATGAATGAAGATGGATCTGTTTCTACTCATCTGAATGATTTCAATGGTATTGTGAATCAATTAAGTTCAGTGAATATAGTGTTTGATGATGAGATAAAAGCTCTTTTGATATTATGTTCTTTGCCTGAAAGCTGGCATGGCTTAGTAATGGCAGTAAGTAATACTGCATCTGCATCAAATATTTTGAAAGTAGAGGATGTTTTTAGTGTTATCTTGAATGAGGAAATACACAGGAAAAGCACACAAGAGGCATTCAGGAACACTTTAAGCTTTGAGAGCAGGGGAAGGCAGAAAGAGAAGAGCAAGAAAGGTAGAGCAAGATCCAAATCAAAGGGGAAAGGCAGATATAAATCCAGAAATGGCAGGAAGGCACAATGCTGGAATTGTGGAAAGATGGGGCACATAAGCAGAGATTGTTGGTCAAAGCCTAAGGAGGACAACCAGCATGAAGGAAAGGAAGAAGCCAAGATTGCAGGTATTGCACAGGATGCTTTAATTTTCTCTCTGCATAATAATATAGAATCTTGGGTATTAGATTCTAGTGCATCTTTTCATGCTACTCCTAACAGGGAATATTTCAGTGACTATATCCATGGAGATTTTGGAATAGTGTATCTAGGGGATGATGAGCCCTGTAAAATAATTGGCAAAGGTAAAGTGCAGCTGAAGATGCAGAATAGCAACACATGGGTGTTGAGAGATGTGATGCATGTTCCTAGCTTGAAGAGAAATTTGATTTCTACAAGAAAGTTAGGGGATGAGGGTTGTACTGTAACTCTCACAACAAAATCTTGGAAAGTGACCAAGGGTGCACTTGTTATGGCCAGAGGTAAGAGAGAAGGTACACTCTATTTGTGTAATTGTGTTACTAACAAATCTCCTTCTATATTATCTACTTCAGATGTGGATGCTAAATTGTGGCATTCAAGGCTTGGCCACATGAGTGAGAAGGGGATGTCAATTCTTAAGTCTAAAGGTATGCTTTTAGATTTAAAAGGCATAGATCTAGAGTTTTGTGAGCACTGTGTATTTGGAAAATAGAAAAGGGTCAGTTTTCTCAAAATTGGGTCTATTAAGAAGAGGCACAAGTTGGAGCTTGTTCACACAGGCGTGTGGGGACCGGCTCAGGTTGCTTCCATTGGAGGATCACAGTACTATGTATCTTTCATAGATGATGCCACAAGGAAGGTATGGATCTATTGTATTAGAAAGAAATCTGATGTATTTGATACTTTTAAAGTTTGGAAAGCTATGGTTGAGAACGAAACAGGTAAAATATTAAAGTGCCTGAGATCAGACAACAGAGGTGAGTTCTACAGTCATAAGTTCAGAGATTATTGTTACATGCATGGAATCCGTAGGCAAAGGACGGCTCCAAGGACACCTCAGCAGAATGGTATTGTTGAAAGGATGAACAGGACAATAATGGAGCATGTAAGATGTATGAGATTGCATGTTGGCTTGCCCTTACAGTTTTGGGCACAAGCTGTTGACACTGCAGTGTACCTAATTAACAGAGGACCCTCTACAGCGCTAGATGGTGGAATTCCAAAAGAGGCATGGATAGGTAAAAAGGTTAATCTCTCATATCTCAAAGTTTTTGGTTGTGAAGCCTTTGTGCACATAGATAAAGAAAATAGGAAGAAGCTTGATGCTAAGTCTATGAGATGCACGTTTATTGGCTATGGCTCAGATGATTTTGGTTACAGATTGTGGAATCTAGAAACTAACAAGGTAATCAAGAGCCGTGATGTTGTTTTCAACGAAAGAGTGATGTATTGTGATCAGCTAAGGAAGTTGAATCAATCTGAGCAGAGTAATGGTGAATTGGATGAGGTGAAAGTCCAAGATGAGCTCGCAGGAAAAAGAAATAATCACTTACAGGAAAACATAGAGACCGACGTCGGTAGGTTAGGAACTGGCGTCGGCAGGACAGAAACCGGCATCAGCCATACAGCGACCGACGTCAGCCATACAGGTACCGAGGTCGGTCAGGAAGAACCGACATCGGCCAGTAACAGGTCTTCAAGTGACCGAGGTCGGTCACTGTCAGAGAATTTGGGTGGACAGCGTGTTGTGGACGAGTCTCAGACACCCATCAGGAGGTCAGAAAGGGTGAGTAAGCCTCCAATTAGATATTCTCCTTCTTTATTTTATTTATTGCTAACTGATGGTGGAGAACCAGAGAGTTTTGAAGAAGCAATACAGGTGGAGTCCAAGAGTGAGTGGGAGCGTGGCATGGTTGAGGAGATGGAGTCCTTAAGAGAGAACCAAACATGGGATTTGGTTGAATTGCCAACTGGTAAGAGAACACTTAAGAACAGATGGACCTACAGGTTGAAGGAAGGTGAGAATGGACAGATGCGATATAAGGCCAGATTAGTGGTAAAAGGATTTGCACAAAAGCCAGGTATTGACTTTGGTGAGATTTTTTCTCCTGTTGTTAAGATGACTTCTATAAGGGTTGTATTGTCTTTGGTTGCTTTTGACGATTTGCATCTTGAGCAGCTAGATGTTAAGACAACATTTCTTCATGGAGATTTGGATGAGGAAATCTATATGGAATAGCCAGAAGGATTCGAGGTCAAGGGTAAGGAGAAGTTTGTGTGCAGATTGAAGAAAAGCTTGTATGGCCTCAAGCAAGCTCTTAGGCAATTGATATCTCTGAGCTTAAGGTGAAGTTAGCTCAAACGTTTGCTATGAAGGATTTGGGAGCAGCGAAGAAAATCCTTGGTATGAGCATAAAGAGAGACAGGAAAAATCACAGGTTGATATTGTCTCAAGAAGATTATGTGGACAAGATGTTGAAACGGTTCAATATGCAGGATGCTAAACCGGTAAGCACACCTTTGGCTGGACCTTTTAAGTTAAGTAAAGAACAATGTCCTAATTCATATGATGAGGTAGAGTACATGAGTAAGGTTCCATATTCTTCCATAGTAGGGAGTTTGATGTATGCAATGGTTTGTACTAGACCGGATATTGCCCAAGCAGTGGGAGTGGTAAGTAAGTATATGGCCAATCCAGGTAAGGAACATTGGAAAGCAGTTCAATGGATCCTTAGATATCTGAGAGGAACCAGCAGTAGGCACTTATGCTATGGAGGTTCAGATACTTCTCTACATGGTTATGTAGATTCAGATATGGCAGGTGATTTGGATGGTAGGAGGAACACTACAGGTTATGTTTTTACTGTAGGTGGAACAGCGGTTAGTTGGATATCTAAGTTGCAGAAGGTTGTTGCCTTGTCAACTACAGAAGCTGAGTATATTACAGCTACAGAGGCTAGCAAGGAGATGATATGGATGACACGGTTCATGGATGAGCTTGGTAGAGAGCATGAGATTTGTAGATTTTATAATGATAGTCAAATTATAACCCATTTGGCCAAGAATTCAGCCTTTCATTCAAGAACAAAGCACATATAGCTAAGGTACCATTTTATACAGCAGGTATTGGAAGATGGTGAGTTGAAGCTGGAGAAGATCCATATAGATAGGAATCTGGCTGATATGTTAACCAAGCCAGTTACAAAGGAGAAGTTGAACTTGCATTCAACTTTTATTGGTCTTCATGATTGAGTTGAAGATGGAGGAGCTAGAAGATGTTGTTGTACAGGTACTGGTGTAGCCGTTTATCTCCAAGTGGGAGATTGTTAGGGTGTGGAGCTTAAAAGCTTCACCAAGGAGCATAGTTATTGGTTTCGGGTCTACACAGACACCGGTCTCGGTCAGGAGTGACCGACGTCGGTCACAGGCAGTTGTAGAGACGCCGACGTTGGCAGAGGATCGGCCGACGGCGGTCACAGGCGAGTAGGTAGGAACCGACGTCGGTTACCTGCGTGTCCAGAAAGTGATTTTCGAGGACAGAAGTGAGTGTTTGCATGATAAGTTTGAGTTGTAGACTCAAGCTTGCATCTCTATTATTAGCATTACTATTCTTAGAGCCCTTGCTTAAGTGCTTTAACTATTTGTTGGAAGTACATGCTCAAGTCTCCTAATTCTATATGAAGAATTAGATCTTCCTAGCTTTGTAGTTGAATTGTAGAAGAATTCATTGTGTGTGAAGAACAGTACAGAATTGAATCAATCCAGGTTTGTTGGAATTGGTTGTTCTTGAGAGAGATAGCTCTTGAGGAATAGAGATCTAGTAAGAGATCTATACATCTAGGAGAGGTGTGGAAGAACATAATTTCTTCAATTGTATTCCTATTGTAAAGAGTTTATTAATATAAGTTTTCAGGGTGTTTTCTTGTATCTCTTGTTCTTGCCATTTATCATTCTAGTTACTTGTCTATCTGATTTAATTCCACGTTTATTGCTTTCACAATTGTAATCTATTGTTGGTTTGATCCCCCAACAATGGAGGCACTGAATTGGTTTCATTATCTAATCCTTAGTGGGACACTAGATATATATGACGAGTTAGAAGTAGTATTTCTCAATAATTATATATAGACTAAGGGACCTTAAGTCACATATGATAGGTTACCTTCATTACACAAGGGTGATATAGAACCAACAACTGAATACATTCTAAGATTTGAATCATGTTTACATCAGTTAATTACCAAATAATAGATTTAGAGGTAAAATACATATTTTCCATAGGCCTCATTTTACCTATTAAGGATAAATTATTATATCAAAAATCCAAATCATTATAGCATCTATGTAACATAGCTATAGCATTAGAAATAGAATTGGGACTAGATGCTACACATTAAGAGGTAGATTTGGATGTAGTTTTCTTAGGTCCATAGTCATATAACATGGTACAATAACATGCTCCACTTATGAAATAAACTAGTGGAATAGAAAAAACTAATAAAGATACTCAATAAGGTAAAAGTGACACTTCATAGAGCACCTCTTATAATGAGTAGAGAACAAGACACACACAAAATGGTTATATAGTTTTTTGATAGAGATAGGCCTCATGATATATTTATTATATTATTAGATAATGATATGATTAAAATTACTCCCACTCATCACCATCCAACACACTGTCTACATAAGGCACAAAATAAGCCATGTTGTAATTTTCATAAGTGAAATGGACATTTAGATACTTGTTATGCACTCTAAGACTATTTGACTAGTATGCCAAGAGAGGTATTATATAATTAAAATAAGGGGCATCAATATGTTAGTATCCATAGTATCTTAGATCACACTCCTCTACGATAGAGTTATCCTAGGATGTTCCATTTAATTATCCATTAGTTACTCATCATATGAGTCATGTAGTTTATAATACACCTTTTTATGAGTGATATTTTGCACCAAAGATCTAGTAGAGATGGAACTAGTTTACAAAGATTAGATCATAACCTAATTTTTCACACCAATCAAGATATGTGTAAAAAATTATAAAGGCCAGAGCATAGTTTTAGTTTACACACCAATTAAGATATCTGGAAACAATCATAGAGATCACAACATAGCCTCATGTTACACACCAATTAAGATATTTGGAAATAGTCATAGAGATTAAAGTATAGTCTCATTTTGACCACTGATCAAAATATGTGAAAGACATCACAAAAATCAGATCATAGTCCAACAACCAATCAAGATATTTTTAAGAGGTCACAAATATTAGAGCATAGTTCTTGTATGAGAACAAATGAATCTCTCTATTATAGATTTTACACACCTATCTACCAAGAATTTATCACACTTAGTATTAATTCCAAATTTTACTCCTACAATAACACAACATAAGTAGTATGGCCATTTGTTGACCATGTCAATTGAGTTTAGATAGTGCATACCGTAATCACATGACCACATGTAGATATCCTATAAGACTCTTGTAAAACTTATAATGATAAATAAAATTCCTAGTCTACTACACATGTATACTTAAACATTTGTAAATATATAAAAAAATATTCATTACCATTACTTAGATATATACCATATTCTAGTATCACCATTTAACACAATGAAAATAATTAAACATATTTGAACATTCACAATATAACCAAATCAAGATACCAATATACATAGTGCCCAAAAAATAATAAATATCCATATATATATATATATATATATATATATATCATAACATAGGTTCAATACAAATAATGTACATCACTAAATAATTTAGACATGGCCAGTAGGATCAACTTCCTCACTCTCACTCTTAGACATATCTACACTATAACCAGATGACCCACTATCACTCCATGACTCTAATCAATGAATACATTTTATCTCTCTCATGTAACATACCCAACTTTATCATACACTCCATATGACCTTGCTATAGATATATGCAATAATCCACTATTCATTTACTCACCCCACATAGAGAATTATGTGTGGGCACGGTTTGTCTCTATAAATTTACACATGATTCATCCCTATCCATAGCCACTCAATTTTACATTATAGTGGCTATAGAAAATTGATTTAACAAATGGGCATGAACACTAGAAAAATACATGGTGATCTCCACTAATCCATTGTCCATGACATCATTAGGAATATGGCATGTCAATATGTAGAGGGATAATACAATGGTACTCTTCTAATACTCATAATCATTATAACCTACACATACCAACACAATACATTAGATACCTAACCAAGTAAATAAGTAACCAAATATATAGAATATACAAACATAAAATAAGAACTTACCATAAACAACCCAAAGGTAATCCACATCTAGTACATCCTCTACTATGATCATAACTCTCATATAGAGGTTCACATCTATGCTCTCTGTAGTAGGATATATATACATCAATATCTCTTACATTGTCCACATATTGTACATCAATCATTAGATCCCAAATTATCAATAGAATTTGGGATAACTATATAGTCTATGGTCAAGGCCTACTACATGGCCTCACTAGATCCTAATAACTCCTCAACCATACCATTAGCACTGGAGGCACATAATAAGTAACAATAAACTTTTATGTCATTCCCTCATGTTGTAACCTCTCAAATACATTGACCCAATAATCATGTATCCAATAGCTCACTCAAACTCATCTTAGTTGAGCATCATCCTTAGGCCATCCCTTATAGCTCTTGTAAGGCCTCTAGATAATGTCTCCAGTTGTTAACCTATCTATCACCTATTAATACTATATTGTTATCTTATTGGGCACACAATTCATCCCAATCCACTTTTATGTAAAGGATTATAGGTGGTCCCAATCACTTTATCTAGGAAACATGAGTCTATGAATTTATATATGCTCATATGCTTGATAGTGTAATGGTGTGGAAAATCTAATACCTCTTATAGACATCTATTATGTAAAATGGTACTAATCTGAGTACAAGTGGGATAACATAGTGTGACCCCATAAGTATATGTTACTATATTCTTATATATCCTTCATTATATTATGCATCTTGTATGAGATCGATACCCCACTCTGATCTATAGACATAAAGGAAGATAGTAAAATTGCTAATAACTTCACAACTATAGAAAATTCACCATGATAATTAGTGATAATAATATATCATTGTGGTTACCTATATGATGAGTGTATACATAATATTTTCTTACTTTTATCAATTATTTATGCTCTATATATTTTAGGAACCCATCGAGTCTCAATCTCTCTAAGTACACACCCTAAAGGGTGCGTCAAGAAAGGGTGGGTATACCATTGGTGCTTCATAGGATTTTTTGTCCCTTTATCCACTTGTTATATACACACTTATCTCCTAAAAACCATTCCTCTAAGAATCAATTTATCTTTTTCACACTCCTCTAGTCTTTTACCACCTTCAATACAAATTTTCTAAACCTAAAACCTCTTTTTATAGTTTACATGACTATGTCAGTTGTGTTGACCTTATAATTTTATTGGAAAAACTTATTCAGTATCTGGGTTGGATCTTGGCCAAAATTGTCCATGACCTAGTATGCTTTTGTCAATAATGAGACTAGGTCAACTGGGTCAACGCTATCAGTTAAAAACTTTGAAATGGTTTAGAGTTAACTATACCTATATAAACATAATCATTTTTCCATTATTTAGGGAAGATAAGAAGTAAGATATATTGTGCTTCTTCTTATCCATCATTCTACTTGAATAATAAGTTTAAGGTTTCATACTTTATTTAGAGATACTAATCTTATCTTATGGAGAAGCATTTTGGATTCATTGATAGGTTGTGTATCATAGATCTTATTTATCCTTGTCATCCTTACATACCACAAGAAATTTGTGTGAAGCACCTTGGCCAAGGGAGAGATTAAGGCTTGGTAGGTTCATCTTCAAAGTTTAATATTCCTAACTTTGTTCCTCATTTTTAAGAGTAGATAGATATGCATTTTTACATATCTTCCATGAATTAGGATTGTATACATTGACATTAGTATATGTCTTCTATGTATGTTTACTTTTTTTGTTTATTACCCCCACTTTGCACCATAAGCTTTGGTGAGGACTAGATTATAATTTTACTTGTTATTAGTATAGTCAATATGAAAACATAGGAATTAGTTAGGGTTATTGCATAATTTTGATTGACTAGAGCCTTTATAATCCTTTCTAGTGATATTATTGTGGTAACATATCCCCTCATTAGATCTAATAGATCCATATTGGTTATGTTCCTCATTATCTAATGTATTCCCAATGAAAAGTGTAATTACGATCTATATTATCTAAGCTAGGATTTATTTGTGGATATAAAGCATTTTTGATTGCATATATTAAAGTGAAACTGATCTGAATCTAACCCTTATAGGTTTTCTTTCATGCTTTTTCATTTCTATCATTTTATTATTTTTCTATATTTGTAATACTAGGTCGACTAGGTTGGTATACTTTCTAACTTATGTGCATAGGTTTAACACATAATTGCATCAAAATGACTCCATTCTTTCTATTCAAGTCTTCATTAGGTATATCATACTAGATAAAACAAGTAAACATAGTAATTTTATTCAATTCCATATACTAGACTATCTTGAACAGGTCAACTTAGTCTCTTATTTAGCTCTAGAATAGTAAACTAAGATATGTAGGTTGAATCTGTATCACAGCCATCTTCTAGATAATAAACTAGGTCAACAATGTTGACTTAGTAATCTTAAATATGCTTCAACAAATAAGAAATTCTATAAATAGCTTGACCTATTCAATATAGTTGGCATAACTTGAAAGCAACATTTAAGATACTTCAACAAAAATTTCATGGTTCTCAGCATCTTCCAACCCATGAAGGTTACTTTATTTTTCTCTCTTTAAATTTATTTCTTCCTTATAGTTTTTTTTTTCAAACTTTGTGGTCTTCAAAAATACAATCATATAACAAACTAGGTTGACTTGGTCAATGTAGTTCTGTAGTATGACTTCTATCTAAAAGACTAGGTCAACCTAGTCGACTTATTTCTTAAGGACTCTTGATTTTTTAATATAATAGTGGCCCTATCAACTCTTTTCTATATTTTTTTCATAAACTATCATCTTAACTAGCTCTATACCATGCTTAAATTGATAACTAACAACTATATGCTAGTAATCAGTTCAAACTTTCACTTTCAATTGGTTGCAAGCTTAGAATATCTTACATAGTCTAATTAGGTGGTTTTTCAATATAATATTTAGTTACATTATTTTTATCTTTGTTTCACACACTATCAAATTACATAATTTCAAAACACATTTAAACATTTTGCTACCCAACACCTACCTACTTGGATTTCATCACCAAGAGGGAAATCGACTTGGTTTTCTAGATAAATATAAATATGTGGTTAATGGTATATATTGTCAAAGAAATCAACACCATTATTAATACAATATTATAAAATAAGGAGTTATGCCCCATTATTAATACAATACCATTGCCAACATAGATCCCTTTCAATTGAAATGTCCTAAAACTATCCACATATTAATTTATAGTTGCCTACTTTCATCGAAATTCCCTATAACAATTAAAATAGCACTTTATAATAATCTAATAACATTTAGTATGACCACTTAGTTAGAATTTACTTTTCATCTATCTACTTTCTCTCTACTCATTGTATATTGTATTAGAAGAACTTGCATTAACTAGTGTTGGTACAAGGTTTTGTGTTATGTTCTAGCTTGATCATTTTCATTGATCCAATTGTTTGTGTGTTTATTTCAATTTCTTTTGTTTAAAGTAAACTATAGTTTTTTTTCATTGTTTTCAATACATTATCATTATATTCAACATAATCTCTTATAGATTATCTTTTTCCCTAATTATAGTACTATGTTGACATGATTGACCCAGTACTCATTTATGCCTATCAAGTTATAGTACTAAGTTAACTTGGGTGACTCTATATGCTTATCAGGTTGCCTTTTATTTTAGGTTATATTACTAAGTTGACTTAGTTGACTCTGTATCCTTGTTAACATAGTTTTCATACCCTATTTTTAGTATTACATCAACCTAGACAAATATGTACTCTTATATATCCCTTCATATCTCTTTGCATTGTATCAAGTTTATCTTCCATAATATCTCTCATTCATTATTAAATTGATGTTTTAAGACAACACTAAGTTTAAATCAATATATATGATGATTCTTACTAACCCTAATAGGTTCTCCCATAAGCATCTTATGGATCCTATCCTAGATGAAAGTAATGTGCATATATCTACTCACACTATAAACTATGGGAACCATCCTTATTATTCTTCACTTCATAATAATATCTTCTCACTTGAATATTAGCCTAAATTAGAGTATAGACCATAAATTCTCTATTTCATCAATGAGTTTCCTCAATGTCAAAGAAATGATCTTTTTACTATTTACCATCTCATGATAAGTGGTCAAGTTGAGGAGACCAATTCACCTTATCCCACATTCTCACATAGATATAGAGATACTATCTTCTTTTCTTCTCATTCTCTTCCCTCTATTTTGACCCCTAGTCATACCATGACGTTTTCCTCTTTGATTTACTCTACCTCAATGCCTAGTATCTTATCTAATATGGTAGGTTTCATATCTAGTGGGTCTCTTCAAACACCCACTCTTATGATACCATCATGATATTAATGATGGTGTCACTAAATATTATGATACCATTCATATTATTCAAGTTTTTATTCCCAACCAAACTTCAAAACAAGCTTCCACTTCTATCCACATCACCAATCCTCATTTATATTTATCCAACAACATCAATGTTCATAAACCTTTATCCCTAGTAGAATTACAAAATCATCTACCAAGGCCTCTCCCATGAGAACTTGATCCCACTCATCCCATGAAATATTGGTATGATCCCAATAAATTTTGTTGGTTTTATGTTAGTCGGGGTCATTCTCATGAGACCTAGAGGCAACTTCATAATTTGGCTATGGATTTTCTTCTTGGTCCCAATTTTGACCATTATTTTATCATTAATAAACATCAAAAAGCCTATGACATTGCCTTAAAATCCCATGGAACACAAACTAAATATCAATATTTTAACCAAGCTAATGTTCATTTGGACATATATAAAGATCCTCTTCTAAAACACCAAGATAACCAAGACAAACCTACCCCTTCTACCAATAATGTTGATAGTCTTCTTGACCCATCTCTTGATGAGAATATGGTAAATATGACTAATATGTGAAGGGTGGTTTATTTCATTTATCCTCTACCCACCCACAAACCTAAATTGTCTCCCATATTTCATATTATCTAAGATTATTCTCTAACTTACTTAACCAAGTTGGGGCAAGAAGACCTTATATATTTTGATGAACCAATTCCAACATCTCCCTTAGATAACACTTCCTATACCATTTATATCATCCCTATAGCCTCTTTACTTATCACTGTTGATACTCAAACTTCTATAAACACTTCTTCTAAACATTGTCAAACCACACTTGTATCAGTTACCCTATACTCTCAAGATAATTAGAAAATTTATCCTCCAATTAAATTGTCTACCTCTTATCATCATAAATTCACATGTACTTTGGATCCTCCTTTTGAGGAAATCCTTCAACACTATGCACCTTTTTCCAATAATCCTCTTATGGTTTATGATGAGTTTTATATTATCATAAAACATACTAATCTCCCATATCAAATCCCAATTCTTTAACTTATGAAAACCTTTTTAGATCATTGTAATCATGTTATGTAGATTTTGTTTGAAATGAACATCCCTCATCCTCCCATAGCAGGGCATGAAGCCACCTTATCCAGATTAGAAGATATAATTTTATAATAGTGTGAAGAGATGCCCATACATGTTGATGAAATAATGGATACTTCTCTTTTCCTCAAATTTACCATTGCTTTTATGATCTTTGATGAGATTTTTATTCGTATGGATGATCTTCCTCTATTTATTAGTGTCCAAATTGGTGATATCAAACTCAAGCATGCCTTGATTGATGAGGGTTCTTAAAATTGTGTTGTTTCTCTTTATTTTATCAAAACCTTTAGATATGATGAATGTAATCTCAAATTTACATGAAAAACATGTCAAGGCTAAGATAAAAGGCAAATTCCTCTTTTAGGTTGTGTGGATCCCCATTACTATCCCACTTATCACCATTCACGTGAGGGTTATGATATTCAAGTTTCCTCTATCTTATAAAATTTTGCTTGGTAGGTCATGGACTCATTGCATGAGGGAATTTACCTCATCTACTTGCTAATGTGTCAAATTTCCTCATAATGGAGAAATATATAGGATTCAAAGTGACACTAACCCTTGGAATGTTGAGAAATTCCAAGACCATAGTGTATTAAAGATTCCTACCATTGAACCTTTACTAAGCATTCCATTTTTCTAATCTCAAAATTTTTACTTTAATATCAATTACACCTAAGGTTATCATGGTCACCCTAAACTAATCAATAATATACCCCCTAACCTCCTAGATTTTGATGATGATGAACTCGATGAGATCAATATTAAGATTAAGACTTCATATCTCTCACCTCATCTCATCTCTCAATGTTCCCCTTGTCTAAAACCTTGATCTTCTGGACCACCTTGTGATGATATACCTATTATATTAACTAAGACTTGGAATTTCATTCATCACACTGCATTGGATGATAAGATCATCCCTACCTACACCATTGATATTCATACACCTGATTATGATGATGGATATACCTTCGATGATCCATTCTTAGGAAGTCTTGTTTAGGCCTGAGATGTTGAGATTATTCATTATCACTCCTCTTTACTTTAGTCTATCAGTATATCTTCTAGTATTCATTACTAATTTTAGAATTTTTCCTCTTGATCATAAGGTAGACATGGTATGCACAACTCTAATTTTTAAATAACCTTGTAGGATTATGCTTATGGATTATGTTATGACTAGTACCTATGACTTTTCTAGCTACCAAGACACTTATAACTGATGTATCCATAAGATTTTTATAACTATCCTTCAACCTTTATATACCCCACCCATCCCTTAATAGAGCTTGGTTTAGATCTTATTCCTAATTTAACTGAGTCTCTTCTAATTTTTTTATCTTATTGTTCCTTTAGTCAAACCTTGTCTAGTCTCTCCACCATCCCCACCTTTTATTGGTGATTTCTTGGTCCCTTTATTGTATGCAAATACTTCATCCAAAAAATGTGTCCATAAAACTTATTGTGACATTAATAAAGTTATAGGTCATTATACTCAAGACTATTCCTTGTACCAAACTTCTTCATATTTTATTTCCCCTTTTCTTATTACTCTAGCTACTAGGTCTACTCAAAATTGTATCTATTACTTTCATGAAATAGATAACCATTCATTTGTGCATTGTCACAAGATCTAAAAATATACTGACACACTGTTCCCCACTACTCTTCAACTCTCATATAAAGCTATACCTCTATTGAAAGTATTACTTGAGTATATTCCTAAGTACATAAAGGTATATTGTCTTTGGCACTAATATGAAACACATCACACTAATCATTACCACATCCTTCAACATCATCTTAAGGATCACATCTTAGCCATTCATATACCTTATACCTTTCCTACCACTAGATACTCACAAAATAAGGATCTTCCTTATTCCATAGTGGCTCCACCTCTTGTGGTTCTATCTCCTCCTATGGTCCCTTTTCCATCTGCTATTCTTCTACCCATGAGTCTCTCACCCATGGAACTTACCTCACCCATGGCACCTTCCCCATTAATTAATCCTTAATATACTATATAAACGACTCCCCTACATTATCTTGAGTATACGCTACATGATATTCCTCACCAACATGATCCTTCAAACATTCCTACATTTTTGTCAAGGAGATTTGACTTGAAGTATTTTCTCAACTTTCATTAAAGATAAATGAGACATTAGTTGTAGTTTACATTCAACTACATAAAAAATAATATGATGTTATGGATAATGTGTGTGGATAAATATATCAATACCTATGAACACATACATGGTGTTCTTATATTTTCATTTGGATTATATGTGTGCTTCAAGTTTACATTTATATATGTTTACATCATTTCACATTATGTCAAAGTATTATCTATCTTACATGGTGAATTTTATTTCACACTTTATATTTCTTATTATTTAATTATGCTCTCATATGGATTTTTTCATAATCACATTATTTTTCTTCTTGATTTCATTTTTTTATGATGCCCTTTTTATTTTTCATGATTATTTTCTATCTTATCTCTATAAACACAGATAATTGTTATTATGACTTTGTTATATAAACCTTGATCTCTATAATCATATATTATTTCCCATGTGATTATCTAGAAAACTATTCATCTCATTATAATATCCTTTTACTAGTCCACTTTGGATTTCCCCTTTATTCCCTTTCACAAACTAAGCATACACATGGTTGAGATTTGAGATAATGCGATAGTTTATTATTAAGCCTAAGTATTCTAGTTAGTTTTATATTTGGATACTTATATTCCTTTATCAAAATCCTAAATATAATTCATTTGTATCAATATATTCATCTTGATTGGTCATTCCTAGTCTTTATGGAGGAGGAATCCTAAAATCCATAAAAGCATTCAAAACCCAAATCATTTAACAAAAGGAAAGGATCTAAAAGGCAAAATAAAGAATTCTCACAAGTTAAATCAAACTAAAAGACATGATTCTAAGCACAACTCTTTTTTTAATGAAATATCAAACTCCACATTTGGCCTCATGATAGAGTAGAGGTCCATTGGGGAGTAGCAGGTTAGTAGATTTGAAAAGGAGAATAAACAAATCTTTTAGTGATACCTAATTTCTCATGAAAGTACCCAATATTAATAGTAAAATGGTAGCTCTATAAGTGGTATTTAATAATGGGGAGCACATTTTGGGAAGGTAAGTCCATTTTAATTTTCTTGTGAAAAACCTCGAACAAGAGTTAATCTTAGTAGCACACTTATTTGCCTACATAGCTTTGTGTCTATAGTGAATAGGTATCCTTTGTATATTGATGGTCACTAGTAACTTAGTGTCTTCTAATGTCCTTAGTGTTCCTTAAGTCTCCTAAGGTCTTCTCATAATGTACCTAAGTTATACTTCTTAGATTCCCTTCTTCACTCCCTACAACCCTAATATCTCCCTTTGATAAATATTTTTCTATTCACTAATCACTCTCCTAGTGATTCCATTTGTGAGTTTTAGTGTAATACCATGGATAGGACCTATCCTTCCTCAAAAATTACCAAAAAATTCATATTACCATTCAATAAATCCCTTTTCACCATATTTTCACATCGTTTCACCTTATTGGTGTTCCTTTTATGAGTTACAGTGTAAGATTATGGATAAGACTTGGCCTTTCTCACAAAATATTCTAATATTTAAGTCATAAAGAAATTAAATTTGTGAAATATGAGATAAGATGTGATTGATTATGAGTTATAAATCATTGAAATGCTTCCCATATTATTTAGTATGTTTTATATTTAACTAATTTTTCATCTTTTATCTTCTTGTTTTTTGATTGTGTGTAAGAATCCAACCAATTTTATTAAGTTTTTCATACTTCCCAACTTGAATTAGTGTGATTAATTTAAGACTATTTTGCCAATTTTGTTACTATTTTATAATTCCCAACATGATTTAGTATGATTGGTTGGCTTAATTGTTTTTATACAGTTAGTCTTTCACATTCTTTCCATTTTATTACATTATTTTCATATTTCTCAATGTGATTTTGTGTGATTTTACTTGTTTTATTTTTGTGCCACTCATTCCCACAGTTTACAAAAAAAAATTCCCTCTTGTTTACCACATTTATGGTTTATTATACTTATTCATATTTATGATATTACACATTTATCATCATGATTTAGTTTGTCATACATTTATCTTTGATTAATTATACTTTTACAAGTTCTTTTTGCCTATTTTTTTAACTGTGCATGTGTACTACATAATGTTACAAAAATAAAAACAACACATATTTTTTATAACATATACAATAAAATAAAATTAAATATGCTAAAAATAAATATATACATGCATCCACAACCATAACCACAATACAAAACATAAGATCAACATCCAACTATCAAAATATGATCTCTTTACATATTATGTATTTTTACAGAATACAAAAATACATCACTCCAAATCTAAGTTTGGGCTCTATCATATCTATATCATAGCCTAACCACACTACCCATAGATGCCTCAAATAGTCCCCTTTAAATAATACACTATAATGAAGATGTTTGATATCTCAACCCTGTTACCTATCCCTATAGGTTGGCCATCAGGGTGTGTACCTATCTTAGTTGAATAATGGTAGCTCAATTCATAGCTTTCTCCTGAGCTAAGGCCTACCATGCTTGTTCCTCTCTCACTCCCACCCTTGCTAGTGGATGTAGACCATATCTACATGCTTATAACTACCTCACAGCCTTCCCTTGAACTAGATCACTTGATTTAGGTTAGATGGTACCATGAGATAATTGAATGTGGTAAGGTCGTATGGTGTCAATAACCTGTTGATAATATCATGGTGTGATCCCATCAATAGGGATTCCCATTGGACCTCCTCCTTATCTATAATATTTGAAAAATTTAAACAAGATAGATATCATATATCAAAATATATATACCAATATTAAAATCTTATACAATTATTATTCTATTTTAAAGACTTAAAATTACAACCATTATTACCTATCCTAGTGTCACCAACCACTATCTCTCCATCTACTCATCTATTGAGCACAATCTCTCCATCAACTCATCCCCTAAGAACCTCATCTATGGGATGCCTCCCAATAAAATAAAACCCAAGAGTCACCACCCATGCACATCTCAAGCCTCACCTCAATGGTCCCTCTATAGACAAACTCTTCCCTGGGTTGATTAATGGGTCATCTTGGATGGCCACCCTCTATTCTCTCTCTCACCACTAATATCAATGGTTTGATTGAGGTTGTCACTGATCCTCATACTATGGGGTTATATATGGTACATGTGTACTATATCCACATAAATACCCTCTCTAACTATTGGATATCATGCTCGACCCATCCATGGTCTCACACATCATAGTCTAATTTCTAGTTTCTCGATTGGTGCTTATACTCTTCTTCACCCCCTCATCTCTCCTGAATGCCCAACCCAAAATACAAACAATACTATAAGAGTTATTAAGTGAGGGAGACTAAAATATCTTAGAAAGTTTTCCACTAGATGTGGTTCTACCCACCAAGTGTAGTGGCCTGTGATCCACATTTGTGCTAACCATGGGACCACTATCACCTAACATGGCCAAGTGATTAAAATGTGTGCATAAGGTTGCCACATGATATTTCCTCATGTGACCATTTATATAAATGGAATGTGGGGTATGGCCTACATCACCTAATATTATCTAGATATCAAAACTCAAGGTAACTAATCATTGACCACATGGGATAACCCAGTTGGATAATACATAGGGAACATCTCATATATCCAAGCATTGAACAATACCACTGGCCCCATGATATTCTACCCTCTATAAAGAATCCCATACATATCATGAATTATTTTAACAAAGATGATATAACTTATATTTAATAAAAAATGTGTCATGTCTATAAATCAATCTTGACTCAAAGAAGATAGAGAATACCTACACTTTCGATTAGGAATAAATTTATTAAGTGAGAGCATGACCAAGATAGGGATCTACTAAACCCGATTGTGGGATCACTTGTTGCAATACACCATGTGAATTAGGGTTATAAATCCTATAGTCTAACATAATCATAAAATAACCCTAAAAGAGTCCTAAGGTTTGATATTTCACTTATGCTAATAAATAAGAATGTAAATCTAATATAGTGCACACCAAAGATTATGGCAGAATAAAGGGGTTAGTAAAGAAATCAAAACATGTATAATATAATATAAATTAATATAAGTATGAGCAAGACCATAATAAATTTAATATGAAGATTAATATTATTTGAGCCAACACTTATGCCACTTCTATCTACTAAAAAGAGGAGAACAAATCTAGAATATACTTACTTGAATGTGAACCTATCGAGAATCAATATCTCCCTTTGTCAAAGGGTATTTGTAAGAGTTTTTTTTGGTTTTTAAGGATCACAAATAAATTCCAAAGCATCCTTGGATTATCTACAAGATTAGATTCTCTAAGTAGAAACCCTAAGCTATGAATCCTCAAGTAGAATGGTGAAAGAGTAGATTGTGATGAAGTATGAGAAAATAGTAACTCTTGACTACATATTCTAATCATGATGGAAATGATATTGTAATTATAGGTATATAATACCTTAAATCCTTTCAAAAATGTAAATTATACAAGTTTAGCCATGGTCAACCCTATATGTTTTCAAGGACAATTCACTAGGTCTGAGCTAGGTAAACTGAAAGGCTAACAAACCCAAAAAGTGAAATATACCCTAAGCTATAAAGTGTCAACCATGGTCAACCTAGTACAATAGATAATCCAAAGGTGAATTAAGGAAAGAAAAGGAGGATGAAAAGAGGAAAAGAGTAGAGGAGTGTGCAAGGGAGGAGTAATAGCTTAGGGAATGGTTTTAAGATTTGATTGGATTGGTAATAACATAGTAATAAGGGACAAAAATCTTGTGAATCACCAAAGATATGCCTACCCCTTTTCCAGTGCACCCTTTAAGGCATGCACTTAGAGAGATTGAGTATCGATGGGTTCTTTTAAGATGCAAAGTATTAGTATTCGATAAAAGGTTGAAAATATTATGTGTATACATATGCCCCACATGAATCTCATCACGTGTCACTAAGGTTTAATATGGGATGGTGCTTCAAGAAAGAAAATAGTAACACATAACGTTGATGCTAAAAAAAAATTGTATTATTTTAAAGTAAAAATAACTTAAAGTAAATTACTATAAGGTAAAGGACTCAAAGTAAATGACTAAAAATTAAAATTGATGCTTACCTTGACTTAACTTTATCATGGTATGATTGTCTTCCAGGTTGTTAGTTTTGATTGTAGAGGGAATAGAGACTACTTTCAACAAACCCAAGAATACAAAACTAAAGAGAAAAAATAAACAAATGCAAGAAAATCCAAGATAGATGGTGCTATAAGGATGGGATGTACTTGGGAATTTTGCCAAGATAGGATGAAAAGTGATATGTTATACTAAATGACTACGTCAAAAAAAGAGTAAATCAGGTAACCAAAAAGCCAAGGCTACTAAAGATAAAAAAACTCAAACAAGTTATCCTTAAGTAAGAAATGAAAACTCACCAATTCAAACTAAGGATACATGTTGAACAAGATGGTAAAAATAATAAATGGTAAAATACTAAAAAAATGGTAAAACAACATTGGTGAGTGAATAGTAACAATCCACATCTCACTCATCAATGCAAAAATGGTTCATAAAAGGGAAAACAACATTGATGAGTGAGAATTAACAAGCCAACCTCACTCAATAATGTTGAAAGGGTACATGATCAGGTATTTATAATAATAGGATAGAAAAACAATGATAAATGGTAAAAGAAATGTAAAGTAAGTGTAAAAATGTAAAATCATGGTGTAAAATAAAGTAAGAATCCATAGTTGTTCAAACAAGTTTTGCTTTATGGATAGATAAAACTAAAATAAAGTAGTTTTAGCATGTTTTTAAGAGGTTAATAAGAAGGAATAAAGAAGAAGGGAAAACATATTTGGAATCACAATTTTTCTATCAAGGGGGGAAATGAAATGGGTGGAGGGGAGAATGAAGGAAAAACCAAGGTAGAGGAACTCTTTACCAAAGCTAAGACACTCAAATTAAGTTTTTCAAAAAAAGAGGACTTTTAACCTTAAGGATTCTGAAGAACTTATCTTAGCTTCACCTGTTTTAGGTAAACACATGAATTATATATATCATCCCATGAAGGCTAAATGCATGAAAAGTAAAATGAACTTAACTTACCATAATGTGTTCCATGTTCCTTAGGACCCCTTATAGAGTCTTCTATTTATTATGAATATTAGGTACTTACATGATAAAGTACATATCACCATAGATTTTTTTTAATTCCCCTATTCCAATCTACTGGCCTACTTCATCCAAAGGACCTTGGCTCTATGTGAGGCTAACTATGGAGTTTAAACTTCAATTAGAGATAGTAAATGTTATTTGAATCACATATTTTGGTGTGAATTTTACTTCTGAGATTTGTATGTTGCCTATTAGATATAATTTCCTTTTGATTCAAATGATTTGGCTTTCAAATTTCTTTGTCTTTTTCTATTCCTCCTCCATATAGATTTTGAAGATAAAACATGTGTGATAAAGATGACTTTCATTTAAATACTTGGCACAATGTTGCTAAGAGAGATATTCAAAGAGCATGGGGTCTAAGAGTCTCATAAATATAGGTGAAATAAAATTCTTATCTTGACTTCAACCTTGTTTTATCAAATATAGAGAGAAAGAAAAGGGAAATGAAGAAGAATAACACATGGAACAATTTCAATTACTTCAAATCATAAAAAATGTGATAAAAGGCAAAGAGGGATATAATTATAGTAATGTGTGATTCCTTATCATGATAAGAAAGTAAATGGAGGAAAAAATGATAACATATGTATACCAATAAAATTTTCACAATTTTATCGATAACTAATACTTCATATCTTGCAAGAACCTATCAAGTCTCAATTTCTCTGAGTGTATGCCTTAAGGGGTGCACCAAGAAATGTGTGGGTAGACCTTTGGTTCTTCATAATATTATTTATACTTTTTTCACTTGTTGTGTACACTCTTACCTCCTAAAACCTTAAACCCTAAGCTTATTTCTCTCTTTCCTATCTATTCCCACAATTTGTCATGCTTTATCCCTCATTTATTACCTTGTTTCCCTTTTAACCTATTTAGTAAGCTAGGTTGACTTGATTGACCTAGATTATTCTAGGGATACTTTAATTTTCCATGTTAATTTGTATCATGGCCAACCTAGCACAAACTTTAGGCATTAGGCCGATAATGTGCTAGGTTGAACCAATTGACCTAACACAATTGACATGTTTAAAAGTATTTAGGGTGAGATATTACTATATATACAAGTTCATTCCTTACCAATTTATAAGAGAGTTGAATTAAATGAAGAATTGAAAATGAACATCTTCTTATTGACCATTCCACCTAAGGAATATATCTTTAGGATTTAATAATTTCTTTTAGATATCTGATCTTATCTTGTCGAGAAGTCTTCTAGATGCTTAGGTAGGTCATGTAGCCTAGAGATGATTTATCTTGGTTATCCTTACAAGCCACAATAATCTCTTGCAAAGCACTATTGTCCAAGGGAGATGTTGAGACTCGATAGGTTCATCTTCAAAGGTAAGTATTCCTAAATTTATTTCTCCTTTGTAAGAGTAGATAGATAATGCAGTATATATTCTTCTTTCTCATGTATTAGTATTTTTTATATATTGAAATGAGTATATGACTCTTATGCATGTTTAGTTTAGTTATTATTTATTTATTTTATTTTGACCCATACATTGTGCCACAAGCTTTGGTGAAAACTAGATTATTTTACTTTTATTGTTATTAGATTAGTTTACTTTCTTATTTATTATCATAAGTGAATATAAAAGCCATATGACTCTTTTAGGGTTGTTGTGTAATTATGTTAGACTCTAGGCTTTAGAACCCTGCCTAGCATGATGTATTGTGATAGATGATACAAATGATTCCCTAATTAGGTATAACAAATCCTAATATTGGTCATGCTTCCACTTAAAAAATGTGTTGCCCAATTAGAAGTGTAGGTGTGATCTATCTTATCTAATCTAGGATTGATTCATGCACACCATACAATTCCAATTACATACATTTTGGTGAAGCCAACATGAATAAAACCCTTGTAGGGTTTTTTCACTTATTTTATTCATTTTATCATATGTTTTAACTTGTTGGCTCAAATCTATAAACCCAACTATTTTTCTCTGTGTAGGAACCAGAAACTAAATCAACCAACTTGACCTAGCACAAGTTTCCAATACTTTGTAGACTTTTTATTTAGATTATTAGGTTGATTAGGTTGACCTAGCACATTTCCAACCACTTTATAGTAGGTTCTTATTTAGGATTCATAGTGTAGGATCCAAATTTAAAACTTCCAGATTTAAAATCTAGTCAACCAAGTCAACCAACTTGGCTTAACACATTTACAGACATATAATTCAATCTACTAGGTCGACTAAGTTGACTTATCACACCTTTTTAGCTTTTTTAATAGGTTGTTATCTCACATGGTTGACCATCTTGACCTAAGTCTATAGATTGGGCAAATTCTCTCTAAGGTTACAAGTTAGTTACCTATTTTATTTTCATCTCCAAAACACTAAGGTCATTTTTTATTTCTCTATTTCTACTTTAATTTATACTTTTCTTTCATAATTTCAATTTGTGTATGTGTACCAATTAGATTGGCTAGTGTCAATTCAATTGACTCTATATTTCATTTCAATATCTTCTTTTCTAGACTAGTTGCATCCATATCTCATTTCATTTTTCATATTTTTAACAATCCTTTATCTTTTCTTATTTGTTGTGTTATGTCGACTAGCACGACTCTACATTTTCCTAGCCCTTACTTTATGCATGTATCAATTAAACTAGGTCAACCTGGCTAACCTAGTAGTTTTTGTATCTCTTGTGCACTACACTAGGTCAATCAGGTTGACCTAGCACAATTTTCAGACCTTTTCCTCCTTTATGTTATCCTTTTCTCTCTATACTAGGTTGGTTTTATAGACCCTATCTAAATTTACTATCCTTACTTTGCACTAAGTGGATCAGGTCAACCTAGCTTTGTTTTTGTCACTTTTTGAATCCTTTGTTTTCTCATCTTATTTTCCTTCTTTCATAATGGATTTATTTTTGGGTAACAAAACTAAATATAAAACAACAAGCATGATGAAATTCACCAATCCTCATAGGGTTTCCCATAGATAAAGTAGAGTTCCTTTTGTAAATGCTAGTAATGTACATATTACAACTCACATAGTGGACTATGGGTTCCTTCATGATGCCTCTTTGCATCATCATCCTTATTTTATCCTATAAAACCAAAATAAGTAATATTATACTCCTAAAATGATTTTATTTATTAATTAGTTTCCCCAACATAAAGGGACAGATCCATCTACCTTTTAAAATCTCGTGATTAGTGGTCAAGAAAATGAACCTCATTCACCACATTATACATTCTCAAATGGATTTGGTAGTACTGATTTATTTTCTTCACAACCTTTCCCTTTGATCATGACCTCTTCTCATGCTTCTTTTTCTTCTTTACTTTATTCTACCTTCATGCCTAGTATCCCGACTACCATGGCTAGTTCTACATCTAGTGGACCTCTTTTAAGATCCACTATCCTTAATCCTTCCAATAGTTCATTGCTTACTACCTAAAAAACTCATGCTTCTAGTGATCCTTCCTCTTTTTCCATTCATTAGTCCATCTTTTGCTACACAAGCAACCTTTACCACGAGTTCCTCTCATTCTCATCATTCAACTCAAGCTCTAAACAACACCAATAGTGGTACCCAAGCCATTAATACCAACACTAACTATTCTAATAATGTTATTCAAACTCACCAACTTTTATTACAAAATCCCAATCAAATAAATTCTTTCCAAGCCCATAACACAAACCAAATGATGAGAATTCAAAATAACCTTCTTCATATTCAAATGCAACTGCAACTAATGGCTTGGGGCATAAATAACCAAAGTATTCCTCCCCCTCCTCTTCACAATTATCAAGTCAATATTATTCCTCAACCTCATTTAATTAATAAAAATATCAAGCATCTACTAAATGAACCTCTCACTACTCAAATTGCTAACATTGATGTAGGAGGTATAACACCTAAAATCTCTTATAATGGATCAACTGATCTTTCTCTTCAACTTAAAATATTTAAGAATATTTATAAAGATTATGTTAAATTAAAAACTTTTGTCACTACCAAGCTCCTTGTTGAGACCCTCAGAAGCAATTCTTTGTATTAGTATAATCAACTTAGACCTCATTCCATTCCTAGTTTGGAGGATTTAGTGAATGCTTTAGTTCAAGAATTCCAAACTAGTGATCTTCTTCAAAACACTTTGGCCCATTTCATAAATTTACAATAAAATAAAAAATGAAAATGCCCAAGAATTTGCTAAATGATGGAATACTTTATCAAATGAATGTGAACACAACATGGTTAATGATAATATTTTTCATCTTTTTACAAATGCTCTTTATCCCAAATTACAATATTGAGTCAATATCCTTTCTCCACGCTCTTTGAAAGAAGTTATTGATCAAGATAAATGACAATATTTCCTTATGCTTCAATTTTAACCACCTCAACCTTCAATGGCTTCTCACATATTACTTAAAAACAAAAATAAAATGTTACCAATGGTGGTGTTTTTTATTCATATGATACCATTCACCATTATCAAGATATTTTTCCTGCCCCTTCTTTATAAATAGCTTCCTCTTCTCAAAAATTTACTAATCCTCATTTCTCAACAAATAAAATTAATTTTCACAAACCTCTTACCTTATCTTAATTACTTAAACCTCTACTTAGGCCCCTTCCTCACAAAATTGACCCTACTCATCCTATGAAAACCTAGTATGATCCTAGCAAGTTTTGTTAGTTTTATGCTAGTTGGGGTCATTATCATGAGACCTATAGACAATCTCATAATTTAGCTATGGACTTTCTTCTTGGAGCTAATTTTTACTATGATTCTAGCACACACCAATGTCAAAAATCTTGTGAGTATGCATTCAAAAAATACAAAACTCATGATAAATCTCAAGCCTTAAATCAAGGAAAAGCTCATAAGCTATTTATAAGGATCCTTTACCTAATCATAAACCAATTCAAGAAAATGAAGGAAAGCCCATTTCTTCCACCAATACTTTATAAAGTCTTGCAAAATCAATTTTTGAAGAAAATACGATTACCATGACTAATATGTAAAGAGTGGTGGCTTTCATCGATTCTCACCCTATCTACACCCCACTTCCTTCTCAAACATACCATTTTATCCAATATTCTTCTCCAAATAATTTAAATTAGTTTGGGTAAGAAGATAGTATAACCTTTGATGAAGATGCAACTTATTATTCTCCTTTAGATAACACATCCCATGTTATTTCTACCACTCTTCCATCATCTTCTCCTTCTAATGTTAATCAACCTTCTGTTAACACCTCTTCTACATCTCAAAATCAATCTAAACATGTTAGTTCATCATCTTAACATGATTTTTAGCTTGCTTCTAAATATTCTCATTCTTATCAACACAAATTTTAATGCTCTTCAGTCCTCTCTCCAAAGACCTCGTTAAACATTACATGCCTATATCTAACAATATTTTCATGGGTTATGATGACTGGGATCCCATTTCAGAGCTCACTAATCTCCTTTCTCAAATTATATTTATTGAACTCATGAGGACATATCCCCATCATCAAAACCATCTTATGAAACTATTATTTTAGATGAATGTCCCTCATCCTCCCTTAGCAAGCTGGGAGGTATCCGTATCTATTTTTGAGGATAGTATCTTGCAACAATGTGAAGAGATGTCCATCAATGTTGATTAAAATATAGACACTTGTCTTTCATTAAAATTTCCCATTGTATATATGAGTTTTGATGAGATTCTAGATCATTTATAAGATCCTCCCCTATTTATTAGCATCTAAATTAGTGATATCCAGTTTAAGCATGCACTGATTGATAAGGGTTCTGACACTTGTGTTGCTTCTCTTGATTTAATTAAAACCCTTAAATATTCTAAATGCAATCTTAAGTACACACGTATCACCTACCAAGGATATGATAGAAGTAAAATGGTTCTTCTTGGGTGTGTGTCGCTTCCCATTACTATCCCACTTGTCACTATTCATGGGAAGGTGACGATCTTTAACTTTTCTCTTTCTTATAACATCTTCCTTGGTAGGTCATGGACTCATCATATTAAATTTCATGTAATATATCCATTTATAGGTTTCAAAGAGATATCAACCCTTAAAATTTTAAACAATTCCAAGATCATGGTGTCTTTAAGATTCCTAATCTTAAACCTTTACCTAATGTTTTATTGCATGAATCCCAACATCTAATTTTTTTATCAACTCAAATAGATGGTATAATGGGAATCTTGAGATTATTTTTAATATTCCTCCCTACATTTTAGACTATGGTGATGATGAGCCTAATGAGATTAATCTCAAGATTAAAAATTTTGATCTCATGCCTCATCTCATCTTGTAACTTCCTACTTACATACAACCTCATTCTCTTAAACCTCCTTATGATGACATTCCTATAGTCTTATCTAAGACTCATCATTATATTCACCATGATTCTTCTGATGATAAAGTTATTCTAAATTTTGTCATTGATATTCATTAACCTAATTATGATAATGGATAATCCTTAGATGATCCTTTATTAGGCATTCTTGTTCAAGCCTATGATGTCAAGATTGTCTGTTATCAATATTTTTTACTTGATTATTTTCGTGCATCCTCTCATGTTCCAACATTTATAGTTCTTGATTTTTGTATTTTTTTATCTTTATCATAGAGTGGAGATGGCACTGACTCCTTCATTTTTTGAGGAGCCCCATATGAGTATGCTCATAGATCATGTTATGACTAACGCTTACCATTTTTATAGGTTACCTAATTCCCATAATTAGTTTAATCCTAAGGTTAATAATGTCCTTCTTATACCTTTTATTGATCCTAATCATCCCATAGTGGAACCTATGTCAAAACTAGTTATTATTGATTTGTCCCCTATTGTTGAGCCTACTCTAGCTTCTTTCACTAGTTCTCTTCTTATTAAGACTACTTCTATTCCATCTCCATCATCACCTCCTCTTTAAGATGGTTTTCTTCTTTTGCATAAGATGGATCCTTTACCCACCAAATGGGGTGATGAGTCATCTCCCTCTTTTTCCACACTTGTTACACCTTCTCCCACGAGTGTTCCTCCTAAGCACACCAATAAGCATATATGTTACTTTCATGGCATAGATACTCATTATTTTACCCATTTTCATAAGTTTTGATAATATATTTGTAATTTTTGTCCTTCCCCATCCATAGACACTACCATACCTCCTCCCAAGATTCTTCCTGAATGTATACCTAACTATGGTGAGAGGTATTATATATGCCACCAATTGAGCACACATCATACTAATCATTATTGTATCCCTCAGTAGCATCTTAAGGATCATCTTATAGGTATCCATCAAATAGATGCTATTCCTTCCATACATCTTTCTTGAAATAAGGTTCTGTTTTCTTCTCCCATACTTACACCTCTTATGGTTCCTTCTGTGCCTCCACTTATGGACCCTCCAACACCTGTGGATCCTTCTCCACTAGTGATTACTCCTATAGATCCCATTTTCAGACATTATTATGATCATCCTTTAGTTGATTTACCTACTCAACATGATCCAATAAATATTCCTAATTTTTTAGTTGAGGAAAGTAGAAAATAAGTATTTATATAGTATTCATCAAAGATTGATGACACATTAGCAATAGTTCATATCCAACTTCATAGAGATTTATCTGATGTCTTTGATAATGTGTGTGGATAGATTTACCAATACTTATGAGCACATACGTGGTACTTTAACATTTATATTTGGATTGGATGTGCGACCCATTTTCATTTATTCTTCTATATATAATTATATCATGACACTGTGTCAAATTCTTTGTTATCTTATATCATTATCTTCTTTTTTATACTATATTTCTTGTTAATTATATTGTTTTTTACATATTTTTATTCTTCCTTATCATTGATTTATATTTATTTTTTCTTATTTTTGCATCCCTTGGATATTTATTTTGTGAGTTTCTTTGTAAGACTATGGATAGGACACGGTAGATCCTAAAAAAATCACCATATTTAGATTATTTTTGCCTTGTATCTTCATGATTTTTTGTTTTCTTATCCTTTCTCTTTGTATATCATTGTCATGGTGACTTGGTTGTATTTATCCTATTCACTTTGGTTATTATCTCCTTTTACCATGTGATTAGTTAACAAATAGTCTTTCTCATTACTATTTCCTTTTACTGGTCTTCCTTTGGATATCCCTTTTCCTTTATTCATTTTTCCACAAACTAAACATATGCACGATTGAGATTTGAGATCACTATTTATTCATTGTCAGTCTTAAGTGTCTTAGTCAGTCTTTTGTCTTTGGTTACTTAGCTTCCTTTAGCCTTAGCCTACATCTCATTCATGTGTATCACTATATCTCTCATGCTTGGTCATTTCAAATCCATATGGAGGAGGAATCTAAAAAAACCCTTCAAAAGAAAGCTAAAATCCAAATCATTTAAACAAAATGCAATGATATGAAAAGGAAAAAATATGTAATATTATCAAAAGTCTAATCACACTAAAAGACATGATTCAAGTACATCTCCTCTCTCCAATCGAAGCTCAAACTTCATAGTCATCTTCACATATAGATTAAGTATTTTGGGGTGAGGTAGGCTAGTAGATTAGAATAGGGGAATTCAAAAAAATATTTTAGTTCTACCTACTTTCTCACGTAAGTACCTAATATTTGTAGTAGACTGACATCTCTTTAAGGTGTCTTTAGGAGTGAGGAATACATCATGGGTGGTAGGTCCATTTTAATTTTCATTATACCAATATACCTTCATGATCTGATCTTAGTATCACACTTATCTACCTACATTGTTTTGTGTCCATATGGAATAGGTTTCCTTTATACATAGATAACCACTAGTCACTTAGTGTCTTCTCATGTTCTTAGTATGTCTCTTATCTCCTAAGGTCTTCTCTTAAAATGCCTAACTCTTTGCTTTTTACACTCCATTTTTCATTACCTTTCCTCATATTTCCTCTTGAGAAATATTGTCTTGATTTTTATCACACCCTTTGGGTTTTTTTTTTGAGTTGAAACATAAGAGCATGGATAAGACCTGGCAATTCCTCACAAAATTACCATCCCTTTTACATTTCAATCTATTATTATTATACTTGCCAATGTTATTTTGGAATCCTTTTGGTTTTTTCATTTATGAGTGTTTTATCTTATTACCCTTATTCCCTATGTAGTTGGTTGTTCATGTTTATTACACCCCATGTAGTGTTCCCTTTATTGAGTTGTAGTGTAAAACCATGGATAGGACCCAACCCTCCTTGAAGGTTTTCCAAAAATAGAGTCACCATCAGATTACATGTGTCAAGTTTGAGATAATATTCAATAGATTATGAAGTTATACATCATTTGACATGCTTTCTATCTTTAAATAGTATGTTTTATGCTTACTTGATTTTTCTTTCACCTCTTATTTTCTTATTTTATGAGTGCATGTAAGATTTCAACCATTTCTTGAAATTTTTCATACTTTATAGCTTAAATTAGTGAGATAAATTTAAGACCAAATTTTCCTTGACTTTTCATTTGTTTTTCTTACCTTGTGTGACCTTTTGCATAGCTTCCATTTTATTACTTTATTTTTCATAATTCCCAATGTGATATTGTATGATTTTAATTTTTTTAATTTGGTGAAAAAATCTTTCATCTTTGGTTTGAAAACAAATCCATTTCTACCATATTATTTGCCATTTCTTGGTTTTTTATACTTTCTCATTTTTCATGTCATTACACATTTCCTAGATTGAATTAGTGCGTATTGCATTTTTGATTGATTATTTTTTTCCAAGTATTGTTTCCTATTTATTTTTAACCATGCATGTGTTTCTCATAATGCTATAAAAAAAACCACATCACATATATTTATTATATCATATACAACAAAGCTAAATGCATATGCTAGAAAGAAATATATCCAAAGCATCCACATACACAATCAATATAATGATAAAAATATGGCCATAGTGATCACATACAGAATCACATCAATAAGCCAAAATGATACATCATATATATCTCAAGAGTTTGATATAACATATATAACCATAAGTAATGCTCCAACTCTAGGGCTAGGCTCCATCATATCTATCTCATGGCCTAACCATGCTTCTTACTGAGGCCTTAGTCTAACTCCTCTAAATGATAGACTACAACAAGGTAGTTCAATATCTCAATCCTTCTACCTATCCCTACTGATGTGTTATCTACACCTATGCCTATACTAACTCAATATAGGTCAGTGCATGTGCCTAAATTAGTTAGGTTTACATCATTTTATATGCCCACATCATCCATGTCACTATCTCTAAATGTGTAACTCTCTCATTAGATAGGGATTTTTAGGCCTATGACTCTCTTACACCCATCTCTACTGGTAGTTGTGCTCTCTCTCTCTACATCTGTATCTACCTCACAAATTCTCCTGCTAGTCTTAACCAACTCACCTAAGCTGGGGGTAGATGGTACACTTAGATCCTATAATGTCATGGGGTTATATGGATGTAGAGTCTCATCTAGGATGTCATGCAGTGTTCCCCTAACTAGGGACTCCCATCTCTCCTCCTCATCCTCAATTATGCATAAAAAATCACACCATATGGATATTAGATCACTATCATATATCATAATATCTATCTATCTATCTATCTATCTATCTTTCAATTCAAATCTTAAGAAATAAATCAACCATATTTTCATTACCTATTTTTGCCTTGGCTACTATGGTCTCACCATCCATGTGACCGCCTAACATATTATCCCCATCTACATGACCTCCTAGTATCTTATTTATAGGTCACCTCCTTAGCTCAAACTCAATTGTCATGGCTCATGTCTATCTCATCCTGCATCTGAGTGGTCTCTCACTCATATATGTCTACTTTAGGTTCTCTAATGAGTCTCTAAGGATGATGATGGCCTCTAATCTCTCTTCCTACCTCTATTGATGTTGTGTCCTTAGTGGACATAACCCACCTCTCTATCGAGTTTGTGGTGGTATATTTGGTATCACTACCTCCACTTCCTCTTCCAACTCTACCCCACGTCATGCCTAACTAGTCCATAGTTTCTCTTGGCATGGCCACAGTGTCATCCTTGCTATTAATGGTCTCAATCCCCTCTTCCTTCATGATTCCCTCAAATGTTGAGTCTACTATTCAAGCATGAGTATCAGTGTTGTTAGATGAGGTAGACCCATTTATCATAGGACCTATGCCACTATATATGGCTCTCTCCACCATGTATAGTGTCATATCACCTCTTTCTTATCTAACACTAGTTTAATTGTGTGCCATCACTCCCAAGTAGTTGTTAGCTACTCATATGATCACCATACTATGTTAACACATCTCACCATCTGTAGTGCTAACACATGGGGCATGGTCTACACTACTTGGTCCTCTCTCCATCTCCTCACTTAAGGTGACCTATCATTGATTGCATGGGGCAACCTAGCTAGTTGATACATAAGATATCTCTCATATATCTATGTTATCAGCATTGTGATTAGTCCCATAGTCTTTTACCCTCTTACTAGCATCTTGTATAGATCATGCATGAACTAGACCTAGATGGTAGAGCCTATATTGTATTACACTTTCTCCTCCAATATCATCCTACTCAAGGTTACCATGTATAGTGGTGCCTTGCCATCTAGCTTGTGACAGAGCACCCACTATGTCATAAGGCCTATCACTACCTTCTAGAGATCCAAAATCTGTGATATATAGACATCATCCATGTTGAGTATCTACCTAAATATTACCATCTTTGAGCCTATATCCCACATGGATAAGGCTCTCCTTTCTTCTCTAGTATTTGGTATACTTGTGGTCATTGGTGTTCCTACCATAGGTAGCCTGAGGATGGCATCGACATCCTCTAGTATGATAGTCACCTTTATCACATCCACATCCACCTCCCATCTAAAGGTGTTAATAAATCATTCCCAACAACCAAGAAACATGACTAATAGGTCTATGCTTAGGGGCATCCTACATATATTTAATATCCCTCTAGCATATCCTACACATATCTACTATCCCTCTTAAACCTATGAATATCATTCTATCCCTATATCTATAATTCAATCTCTCTAACAAGTCTAGTATCCAAGAGACATCCAACAATATCCAAAACTATCATTATCTCTACAATCAAGAAACAACAAAGGATGTATTAGTTCCTCCATGTTATGTATAATGGTAATACATTATTTATACATTCTATTTTTAATCATAAATAAGTATAATTTATTCATTTCTTATCTATTTTAGCCTATTATTGTCCCCCTTTCCCTTCTTTGGTCATTTTAGACCATTCTAGCTCTCTTTCAACTTTATGCATGATTTTTTGTGCTTTCTTTGGTTGCCTGTGCAATGTAGTTTGACCAAAAATATTCCTATTTTATCCACATTTCTTTTTTTCCTTCTTATTCTATCTTCTCTAGTGCTAAGTTTCCATTTTGGCCCTTATGAACCATTATCTTCAAAAATGTGTTAGGTCGACCTATACCCTCTAGGTTAACCACATATATTTCAGCCTAATTTAATCTAATACATTAGCCCAATCAACCTAGTAGGTTTAGTGTGTTAACCTAGCACATTTTGCCAAATACTTGCCTTTTATGGATTTTTCCTTAATTACTTCAAACCCATTTTTCGTCTTCCCATTTCCCTCCCTTAGAATCTAATTTTGATCATTTTTATCATATATAAATTATGAAAATTAATTTTTATCAAAATTTAATTAATTTATTTCAAATTTCAAAATCTGGTTTGAGATTCTTAGATGCATACCTTTAGTGTACCAGCTCTTGCTCTTGGAGCTCCCTCTCATCTAACATGATCTTCCCTCACCATTATATATTTGTTTATATCTATAGCTCTTTTTCTCTTCTCTTATAATGCAAAATAACAAAATGAATTCTCTTTTTTAGATTTCAAACTACTTTTTAGCCATTCAAATTCTTCATTTATTTTCCTTCAGATTCTTTCTTTTTCTCATATCTTTGTTTCTATTTAGCTATTTTTTAAATCTTAAAATGTGTTAGATTCATAATGATGTAGAGATTATTTTCCACTATTATATGCCTATATTCCAAAAAAAATGGCTATTTTCACACTAACTTCTATAGGTTCACCTAGTGTGCTTTACATTGGACACCTTCACTTTCTTGCAATCTTCTTCTTATCTCTGACATTAAGGTGAGTTAAAGGTATGTGTTTTTAAATTTTATCCATTAATTTATCTTATTTTCTTCTTAATACACTTTACTTATCATTAGTGTTATGTGTCATCATGTTTTATCCCCAAGCACCATCATATGTTGCACTTATGTGACACATGATGACCTTTACTTTGGGCATATATATACACATAATATTTTCAACACTTTTATTAATTACTAAAAATTCATATCCAATAATAACCTATTGAGTCTCAATCTCTTTGAGTGCATGCCTTAAGGGGTGCATAAGGAAAGGTGTGGGTAGACTTTTGGTGCTTCATAAGATTGTTATTCCTTTTCCCACTTCCTATCTACACTCTTGCCTCCTAAAACATTGAACCATAAGCTTATGTATCTATCTTATATCTATATCTACAATTTTAAATTCTTTATCCCTCATTTATTACCTTATTTCCCTTTTGACTTATTCAGTAAGTTAGGTCGACCTAGTTGACCTAACTTATTATAGGGATACTTTACCTTTCCTTTTTCCTTTACATCTTGACCAACCTAACAAAAACATTAAGCATTATCTTGATAATGTGCTAGGTCAATGTGGTCAACCTAGCACAACTAATATGTCTAAATGTATTTAGGGTGAGATATTACTATATATACAATGTCTTTCCTTACCATTTCATAAGAGAGGTAAATTATGTGAAGAAGTACAAATAAACATCTACTTATTGGCCATTCTACCTAAGGAATAAATATTTAAGGTTTAATAATTTATTTTGGAGCTTTGATATTATCTTGTGGAGAAGTCCTTTGGATGGTTATTTAGGTCATATAGTCTAGAGCTGATTTATCTCAGTTGTCCTTACAAGCCACAATAATCTCTTGTGAAGCACCATTTCCCAATGGAGAGGTTGAGACTTGATAGTTTAGTATTCAAAGGTAAGTATTCCTATATTTATTTCTCCTTTTTAAGAGTAGATAGATAATGTAGTAAGTATTTTTATCTCCCATGCATTAGGATTCTATATATATGGCATGAGTATATGTTTCCTACACATGTTTAGTTTAATTTTTATTTAGTTATTTTGTTCTAACCCCTACTTTGTTCCATAATCTTTGGTGAGAACTAGATTAGTTTACTTTTATTTTTATTAGATTAGTTTACTTGTTTATTATCATAAGTGAATACAGAAACCATAGGACTCTTTTAGGTTTATTGTGTGATTATTTTAGACTCTAGGATTTATAACCCTTCCTAACATGATTTGTTGTGATAGATGATACAAGTAATCCCCTAATTGGGTCTAGGGGATCCTCATATTGGTCATGATCCTATTGAACAAGTTTGTGCTCTAATTAGAAGTGTAGGTGTGATCTATCTTATCTGATCTAGGATTGATTCATGTGCACCATGTAATTTCAATTCTACACAACATATATTTTTGTGTAGATTTTATCTAGCAAAAGAATCAAAAATTAAATTTGAGAACAAGAATGAAGAACATGAAAAGGTGGTACTTTAATGGGGAGGGATAGGTCCTATCCATGGTCTTACATTGCAACTACATAAAATAAGGGAATGATAGAGAAAATAGATGATAGTTTTGTGAGGGATGTTAGGTCTTATCCAATATCTTATAAAGAAAATCATCAAGGAAAAACCCAAGGGATGCCAAAACAACATTGGCAAGCAAAAATTATGTGAGAAAAAATAAGAAAAAGATGGTGGTTTTGTGAGGAATGTCAGGTCTTATCCATGGTCTTATACTTTAACTTATACAATAAAAATGCAAGGGCTACAAAAAACAAGAGAAAATGCAAGAAGATAAATAAGACTATGGTACATCAAGAAACCAAAATACCAAAATAGAGGGCTAGAGGTTTTTGAAAGGAAGGAAATCACTAAAAACAGAGAGAACAATGCTTAATTAACCTAGAAAAAGTGTTATATAAATATAGATAAAAATCATAAAAATAAGGAAATGTTTAGGCAACATAATTTTTGAGGAATTATGCATTGGCAGATTCTTTGAAAACATGGCCTTCATTAGTTTGAAGGTGATAGGTGATTGGACCAAGAATGTTTTTAACTAAATATGGGCCCCACAATTTTTTGGCATATTACTTTATTTTTCATGAGTGTAGTATAATTTTAGGACAAGATCACCACTATTAAAAGTGTAGACTTTAACACATTTGTTATGTTATCTAGCATTGTGAGCCTTGTATTAGACATTATGCTGTAATGTAGAAAGATGATGATCATCAAGTAGATCAAGGGTATAAAGATGATATTCACATAATTATTTATTTGGAATAATAAATGAAGAAATATATTAAGAGAGGGAAGTTCAACTTATAAAATAAGAACTAAATCAGAACCATAGACTAGAGAGAATGGAATTGCCCTCATGACAATACATATGATAGTTTAATAAACCCAAAGTGTAGGGTAAAGATAAAGATGTCAATCCGTGTGGTTTTCATGAATTATCTTTTGGAGGATCTTGTTTAGGGTTTTATTATTGGACTTGGCTTGGTCATTGCATTACAAATTATAAGGTGTGGAAAACTTTTAGTTGACTTTGAATTTGTTGCAAAGTTGTTTAATATGTTTGTTTTTGAAATTACCATTATTATCTAAAATGATGGTATGGGGAACACCAAAGTGGAAAATTATTTAATTAAGAATAAACTTGGAAATGGTAGGACAAATGACATTAACAATGGGCATGGCTTCTACCTACTTGGTAAAATATTTGGTAGTTATGATGATAAAGACATGTCCATCATGGGAGCAAGGAATTTTATAAATGAGATTGAATACCAATGTATAGAATAGAAAATGATAGTCAATAGTTTGTATTTTGGGTCGAGGTGAATATATTAGATCATCATGAATCTAACAAGGATTACTCTTTTTAGCATATTCAATTACATCTTTTTCAAGAGTAAACCAAAATGAACCCATATGTAGGAATTTTTAGGTTATTGCATGTTTGCTATAGTGAGCACCAAAAATTCCCCCATGTGTTTGATCAAAAAGAGGAAGGACCTCATCATGCATAACAAAATGGAGCAAGATACCTTTAGCATTGTAATAGTAAATATTGTTGTTTCAAATTAAATATTTGAAAAATTGTTTATGAATGCATGTATTTTCATGAGAATTTAAATTAGTAGGATAGGTTTGGTTTTCTATGAATTGAATGATATCTTGGTACCATAGGATTTGTAGAATGGTAAAAACCTCAATATGATAGCTAAATAAATCTAGTGGTTGAGTTGAAGATAGGTATTTTCTTATTTGTATAAGAAAAAAAGGACCAAAAAGAACTTGAAAAGGATAAAAGAGAGATGTTGATGATGCAAGAGAATCAACAATGGAATATTGATCTATAGGAATAGTCTCAATAGTGAAAGAGATTTAATCCTTAGCTAGAGTGGTTGTAATTTGATGATATGTGATGAGGTTTTAATTTTTACATTGATAATCACCACTAACTTGATGGAAAATAAGCTGAGAATGACCTTAAGCATGAAGGTATTAAATTTTTAAATTGAGTGTAGCTCTCATGCCTAAGATAAGAGATTCGTATTTGGCCATATTATTGGTGACATAAAAGGTGAATAAAAAATATAAAGGGATGATCTTACCAAGAGGACTCATGAGGATGTAACTTGCCCTAGCTCCTTAAAGGCATTTACCACCATCAAAGTGAAGGGTCTAAGTATCTTCATGTAAGTCAACATTAATTTCAATGAACTCCTTGATAACTAATTTTGGTTTAGTAGTATCGAAGGGATTGGAAGAGTCATCAAGTTGATTGTATTTAATATTGGTGGTAAAGATATGAAAGTAATCTTTGAGAGAAATAGCTTGATTGAGACCTTTACTCATCTAGAAGATCATCTTGAAGAGGAAAAGTGGATAGAATGGGAGATGTTGCATGTTGATCATATATGACTTGAATTTTGATATATTTTTGAGTGATGATGTGAAGATCAAATTACATAAGTAAGGCCATCCATTTGACAATTCTATCTCTAGGAAGAAAGGCTTTGGAGAAGAAATGATGAAAGGGATCGAAATGAATGATGACATAAGTAGTTTGGTAAAGCATATAGTGATGAAGCTTGTAAGATATGAAATATATGGCAAGGAAATCACACTATATTTTGGTATAACATGTTTCATATTTGGTGAGGCCTCATCTAATTTAGTTGATAACATACTCTCTTCTCATATCATCATGTTGGGAGAGCATTACCCCAACTGAAATAGGTGTTGAAGAACTATATTGAATCAAAGGTTTATAATTGGAAGGAGGAAAAAGTGTAGGTGGATGAAGTAATGAATCTTTCATATTATCAAAGATATTTTGACATAGATCCATCTATTCCAAAGTAGTACCTTTCTTGAGAAGGGAATTGATGAAGTGAATTCAATATGCCATTTCTAGGATGAATCATCTAATTTCCCCAAGTTTTCCTAAATAAGTATGAATGTCAAGAATAGAATTAGGAATGGGCATGCTTTGATGGAACTAATTTTGGTAGGATCAAAATCAATGCCATAGAGAGATACTAAGAATCCTAACAATTTTCTAGATGTGATTCCAAAGACACATTTGCAAGGATTAAGTCTAACATTGTATTTAAAGAGATAGTCAAATATGATAGAAAGATTGAAAAGATGATTTTTATGATGTTTATATTTAGTAATAAGATCATCCACGTAGGTTTCAACTATTTTTTGAATGAGGTCATGAAAGATGTGAGTCATTTCTCATTGGTAAGTGGCTCTGGCATTTTTGAGGCCAAAGGGAATTTTGACATAATAATAGGTGACCAATTCCATGGTAAAATTAGTCTTATGTTATTCCTTGAGGGAAATGTGAATTTGATTGTATCTCGAGAAACTATCTATAAGACATAGTATTTCATAACCAGCCATGGAATCAGCAATGACATCTATTGAATGTAAAGGGAAGTTATCCTTCAGACAAACAATATTAATATTGAAAAAATCAATACAAATGAGAATAACCATAGTGATTTTATTCTGAATAGGAACAATGTTAGAGACACATTTAGAATAACCATTAGTTTAATAAATTTAGCATTAAGTAATTTGATGATTTTCTTATGACATAGAGTTGAAAATTTAGCTAGAAATTTTCTTTGTTTTTATGAATAGGCTTGACATTAGATAAGTAATGATATTATTCACCATAATTCTTGGTTCAATGCTAGGCATGTCCTCATAGGACCAAGCAAAAGCCTCATGATATTTATCAAATAATAAGCTAAAATTAGCATGTTCAATAGGTGAAATCTCTTGAGAAACTATAATTGGTTAAGGATAATATGATGTACCATATTCAATGTGAGTGGTTTCTTCGATGAGAATGTAATTCCCATTTTGAAAGTGGTATGGTGCATTAGGTAAGGTAGAAATTAGATTTTTTAGGACCAATGCTAGCAATGAAGATGTTAAAGCAAGGAGTTTTATTTTTTAAATTTCCATGTTTATAATGCTATCGAGGAAGTTGAGTTTCTCAAGCATAAAGTAACTCAAGGATAGCTTTGTCACTAGGAAAGGTAGCAAGTGGACCATAATAGTCAACATATACTTTAAGGTCTAAAATTTGATTTTCATGGTGATTAAACTTAGAGTGTATCTAATGAATGTTAGATGCCTTAACATCAAGTGTAATTTCATGAGTAGAAGTAGATAGAGTAGAATAGATTGGTGTTTTAGTGAATTTAGTGATCAAAGGGGGATTAGATATAATGATTGGATCTATAGGTGGTAAAGGAGATGTAGAGATTTATGGAGATTTGGATGGTATAATTTTCTCTACCATCCAAGGAGTATCGATAAGAGAAATATTGATGGGAGGTATATGAACCTCAGGATCTAAGGTATGATCTATAGAAATGGTATGGACATCTGGATTAAAAGCATGAATTCGGACTAATGTTTTTTGATAGTGCTAGACATTTAAGTCTCTAGATTGAACTTGCACCATGATATAGTTATCATTATATGTTGGAGAAATCATACATGCTTGAGAATTTAGGGGAGCTTAAGAGGATGAAATTAAAATATTACTAAATATACAAGGAGACATGATGAGAGGATCATGAAATAATTTATCCACTCTAAAATCATTGTAAGTGAAGGCATCTTCTGGTAAATAAGGCTCCTGAGCATTACGTGGAGGGGGGAAATTGGTAATCTCATTGATAAGAGGAATAGTATAGTATCTTTATAAGAGAGGAGTAAGCCATTGAAAAATCTATGAAGGTAACTTGGTGATATTGTAACTATGTTACAACTCATTGGTATCATCATCATTAGAATCTTCAAGAGTAAACTGTAAATCAAGATTCATGTTTATGAACTTGGCTAAAGTATCACTATTGATTTAGGAATTATAGGAACATGATATTGTGATTTAAGATTAGGTAGTTGAATACTCCATAGGTTAGTCTCAACTTCATACTTATATCATTTTATATTATGTAAGAATTTAATACATTAAATACCAAAAGAAGAAATGTGCCTCATTTTATGAATCCATGGATGACCAAGGAGTATGTTATAAGATAAAGGAAGATAAAGGACTATAATCTTAGTTTAAACAGTCTTAGGTTAAATGGTTAACGGAATCAAAATAAAACCAAGTGGCTTTTGATTAGTTTTATAAAAACCATGATAGGTAAGATGAGTTTATTAAGATTATCCTTGTTAGAACAAAGTTTTTGTATAAGCCATAAAGATGTCACATTAATACTAGAACCTTTATCAACTAGAAACTTTTGAATAAGAGTGGTATTAATGGATACTTTGATAGAGAGTGGTAGATCATTAGATTGAAAAAGAATTTCATCATTGATCATGTCCTCTTCAAGGAATTCAATAGAGGGCTTAAAATAAGGACACGTGTTTTCAATGGTACTGATGTTAGTAGGCTGAGAATAAATAAAAGGTAGTTCCTAATCTATGGAAGAAGGATCTTCAATTTATTGAAGTTGTTGCATAAGGAATTTATGATAATAAGGTGAAGTGTGAACCAAATCCATATGTGGAATCTTATAAGGCATAGAGTTGAGTTCTTCAAGAAAGCTCCGTTGAGATTTACAAGAACTAGTATGAGGTTTAGAAGGTAAATTAGACTTTAGAGGAATAGATGTGGTTAGAGGATTGGAAGGAGGAAGTTGTTCCTCATGTTCTTCTGAATCAAGATTAGTAGTGGTAGTATCTTTAAGAAGTTGTTCTTCTAAATATGGCTTTTTGGGCTTGGTAACAATATCTTTATGAGCTAGTTTACAATGATAATTAACCTTAGTAATGTTGAAAATTTGAGAATTGTTAAAGTATTGGTCATAATCGACATTAATGGCACAAACATACTTAGAAGTTGATAGATTATTTGAAGAGGATTTTTTATATTTATAAGTATAAGCTTTAAAACTTTGTCATTTTTGAAAAGGACTAGTATATTCTCAATGATGAAGACTGATCATAGCTTCATGGTTGAATTAATCACCAAGCACATAAGAGACAAAAAATTTAGTGTTCCTTCTACAATATTCATGTGAATGCCCAATGTCAACATGGAACCAACAAAATATATTGTGGGTATACCACTTAGGAGGAGCATTAGGATAGATGAATGGTTTTGAGGGCAGTAAAAATTATTTCATTTGATAAACCATAAGAGGTATATGAGAAGGTGAAGGAAGATTGGTTTTGACAACTCCTTATTTGGTTTTTGGAGTATTTTTAGTGATATCATTAAATGTTTGGAAAGATTGTTTAAGAAGTTTAGGATTAGGTTTGAATTCCTTCAGGAGAAAGTATTGATGCTTAGCTTGATCAAGAGCTTCATTAAGTGTTTAGGGAGCAAAGGTTCAAACCTTATAATGGAGAGTGGGAGTTAAATCCATGATAGAGAGTTTGGATAAGTTATCATCAATAATGTCAAGGTTAGATTTATGGGCCAAATATTTCCATCATTTGAATAAAGTCATGAGATAATTTGGTGGGAGATTGCTTATCATTGATGAAGTGGCTAAGACAATTTTTGGGAAGATCATTACGTTGAAACTCTTTAACCAAAAGATTAACTAAATCTTCAAGTTTCAAAATAGAATGTTAGGGAAGTTGATTATACAATTACAATGCATTAGTGTCAAAAGTTTTCACTAAGATTTTAGTTGCAATAAAGGTATTAGTTTGTATCTACTCTTTGTAAAGGATGTTAAAGGCTTTGAGAAATGAAGCAAGGTCTTTAGTCCCATAATTTTGATAGCTAGAGATATGTTACCAGTAAAAATGGATATAATCAAGGGATATAAAGGCTCATTTTGAATGGTTTAAAGCATGTATTTATTCATTATGGGTTAAGAAATAACATCACCTAAGGCATCTCCAAGAGGTGGAAGAATAAAATTGGGATTAGCTTGAGGATGCATAGTTGGAGGTTGATTAGCCACATTGATTAGATGTTGTAAAAGTTGCATCATTTGATGGGTGTTAGAATTTTACATAATTTTCATTTTTTGGATAACTTGGGATAAAATTTAGGTTGTATCAAGAGGTGGGTTGGTGTTTGTAGGAGCACTCCCCAAATTGATGTTAGGGGGAGGATTACTAGAAGAAGGATTACTAGTGGTATTGTTTAAGTAAAATTGTATCAATCACTCCCACATTAGTTTGAATATTTTGAAGATGAAAATATTATTGATAAGTAAATAAAGGATCAGATCCATCAACTTCATCTTGAGCTTTTATTTTCACCATGTTGTAGGTTTTGGATGAAGGAGGAGAAGAGGTACCCCAAGAGTGATGGTGATCTTGATAAGAAAAGAGAGGGATAAATGAAAATCACATACAATATCTAAATGGATTTAAGCTATCTAATAAGTGTCTAATATGAGACCTCATTTTTATTAAAAATTGGGGAAAAATGCAAAATTGGAGAAATAAAGAACTATTTTAATGAATGGGGAAAGTAATAAATAGTATAAGGTCACCTGAGTGGACCTAACATAGAAAATAGGGCCTAAAAACTATATAGGCTCAACTCGGTCAATCTAATATAGTGCATAAACACTATTAAAATAGGTAAAAGGATCTAAAAACTATATAGGGTTTACCGGGTCGATCTAGTATAGTGGACAGTGGTTGAAAAAGGTACAAGGTGGACCAAGTTGACCTAGTATAGTAAATAGGGAAAATGAGCAGGTTGATAAAAAGTTATTAAATTGAAACAAGATAATTTTTATAACTAATCTATGAAAGTAAGATTTAAAGGTAAAAAATATTCAATTAGATCAATGTTGGCCAATCTAATTAAAGCACACAATATAGAACCTTGCACTAACACTAGCTATGAAGTCTTTGCACACATAATTGAGTAAAGAACAAGAAATAAACTTGAAAAGTGAAGAGATAATTAATTGGTCAACCTAGGATGTTTTATTAAATTATTGAGAAATGATTTTTAGTGTGATGGGAAGTTAGTTATAAAGTAAGGAATTATATATAAATATAAGGATGGTTTTAGGTAGTTTGCATTGAAAGGGATTGTAGTGGCAATGATACAGGCTTGGTATTAGGGCCTACACCCTCACTTTAAACACTATTGCAATAAGGGTATCATGTGATTATCTATAATATACTATTAACAGATCTTTATACTTGACTAGAGTATCAGGTCGGCTTCCTCAGTGATGAAATCCAAGTAGGTTGGCCTTGGGTAGACAAATGTTAAAGTACTTGTTATATTATATGATTTATCTTTGTGTGCATAAAATAGAAATAGTGAAACTAAATGGTTAATTAAAACCCATCTAAATAAACCATGTGAACTCTTTAAGCATGCAAGTAATAAGAAAGAAAGGTGTGAACTAATTACTAGCATGTATGGATTAATTCCAACTTGAAACAAGGTATAGCGTTTGGCACTATATGTATAAAATATAGAACAAGGTTGAAAAATTCAAACCTATAATATATAAGGTATAAAAATGAATAGGGTCAGCCAAGGTTAACCTAGTAATTTCAAATAACACATATAACATAGAACTAGGTCAATACAGTTGATCCAATTGACTATGCAAGGGCAGTTTTGAAGATTATAAACTATGAAAGGAAAGATAGTCAAAGAAAGAGAAAGATAGATAAAAATTAACATTTGTATATTAGATATACAAGGAATGAATAATTATAATCAAAAACATTTCAGAATGTTGGCAAAACCTATTATTTTGGTCGACTGGGTTGATCAAGATGTTTAAGGACATGTTACAAAAGCCTAAGAATGTATATGGTTGACTAGGTTCGACCTAATATATTTTGTAAATGCCAAAAACTTTACATGGTTGATTAGATCAACCTAGTAGTTTGAAATAGAAGTCTAGATGTTTAGAAACATGTACTAGGTCATATGAGTTAATCTAGTTGCTTGTTCCTAAAAAATTGTGCACAAAGATTAGAACTAGGTTGACATATTGGATTTAGTATGATAGATGTATGATAAAAATAATGCAAAAAATATTGAAATAAATCCTTCAAGGGTTAGTTTCATGTTGGGTTCACTAGAATGTATAGAATCAAAAGTGCATCAAGTCTATAAATCAATCTTTGCTTGAAGAAGTTAGAGCATACCTACACTTATGATTAGGAATATATTTGTTAATTAAGAGCATGACTAATATGGGGATCTGCTAGACATGACTAGGGGATCAATTTTCAAAATACACCATGTGAGGTAGGGTTCCAAATCCTACAGTCTAACATAATCATGCAACAACCCTAAAAGAGTCCTAAGGTTTGATATTTCACTTATTCTAATAAATAATAAATTAAATATAATATAGTTCACACTAAAGCTTGTGGCATAAAAAAGGGGTTAGCAAAGCAATAAAAACATGTCTAAGAGAAAATCCATAAATAAAATTATGAGTAAGACCCTAATACATGGAATACAAAGAATAATATTATTTGAGCCCAAACTTATGCTACTTCTAGTCACTAAAGAGAGGAGATAAAAGATAGAATATGCTTACTTGAATATGAACCCATTGAGACTCAATCTCTCCCTTAGCCAAAGGGGCCTTGTAAGAGGTTGTTTTGGTTTGTAAAGATTAATAACAAAGGCCAAAACATCCAATAATTATCCACAATACTAGATTCTCCAAGTAGAAACCCTAAGCTAAGACTCCTCAAGTAGAATGGTCGAAGAGAAAATTATGAAAAAGTGTGAGTGAATAATAAATCTTGATTGCAAATTCTAATAATGATGAAAATGATATTATATTTATAAGTATATATTGCCCTAAATACTTTTATAAATTTTGGTTATACAAGGTCAGCCATGTTTGACCTTGTATGTTTTGAGGGATAATTCACTAGGTATGAGCTAAGTTAGCTGAAAGGCTAACAAACCCAAAAAGTGAAAAATAACCTAAACTATATAGGGTCAACCATGGTTAAACTAGTATAATAGATATTCAAAAAGGGAATTAAGGCAAGAAAAGGAGGATAGAAAGAGGAAAAGACTAGAGGAATATGCAAGGGAGGAGTAATATCCTAGGAGATGGTTTTAAAAGTTGGTTGGATTGGTAATAATGTGGTAATAAGGGACAACAATCCTAGAAAGCACCAACGGTCTACCCACCCATTTCTTGGTGCATCCCTTTAGGTATTCACTAAGAGATATTGATTCTCGATGGGTTTCTTCAAGATGTAAAACATCAATATTTGATAAAAAGTTGAATATTATGTGTATATAAAATCCAAGTTATAGAATACCCCATGTTTTAATATTTATTGACACAAGGCTATCACATATAGTGGTACCTTACCATCTAAATTATGAAATAGGACTCATGTTATCATAAGTCTTATCATAACATTTCATATGTCATAAATCTAGGCAATATAGACATCAAATAAACTCACCCTTAGTCCCAAGTAAATATTATCTAAGCATGTCACCCATGGGGCTAATGCTCACCTCTCCTCTTGATCATATGGTATCCCCATGATCACTAGTGTCCCACTATAATAAGTCCAAATAATGCATGGATATCTTCTAAAGTGATACCAACCTATATGGTTTACCCAACCACTACCCATTTAAATGTATTAGTCAAGCATTCTTAGGATCCTAGAAACATGACCACTAAATTAACACTCAGTGGCACTCATTACATCTCTATAATACCTCTCAAGCCTAACATGACCAATATAGCTCTAATTACATGCATCAAGTGATGCAATAGATCTGATAACTATGACACATCCTACAATCACCAAACTCTCTAGAGTCCCTATAATAATCAAATAATAAAAGATGTATTAGACCTCCATGTCACTTATAATCAAAATATGTTATTTTAAATTTAAATAAAAATCACAAAAATTTTCTTTAATTTATTCATTTCTTACCAATTTGACCTATTTTTAGCTTAATTATCCATTTCATTACTCATTAATCTACCCCAAGCCTTAAAACTACTATATCAGCCATTTTATTTCATTTTGGTATTATATCGGCCACTTAAAAACATAAAAAGTCAACCCTATAGTACTAGGTCAGCTACTTGGCCTTAAAATAGCTAAGTTATCCTTCATTTTCCCCCTATAGTACTAAGTTTTTTGACAACAAACTAAGTTAGCTATGATGTACTATGTCAATCTTTTCCCTAACCAACTAAGTTAGCCTAGACCTACTAGGTCAGCCCTTTCAAAACTTTATTTTCTACCTACTAGGTCAACTATGTCAACCTTGTTCCTTCAAAATGTCAACTCTTTAACCCATTGTATAAATGCCTTTAGCATTTATTATTTTGATCCCTTTTAACCCAATCCCCCATTTGAACTTAGCTTCCTTAAACCTTTCTTAGAATTTATTCTAGTATCTATATCTATTCTAATTTAAAAATTTCTATAAAACACTCAATTTCAAATACAATACTCAAAAAAATTTAAAATTCTTAGTTGCTTAGCAGCCACTATGCATTCTCCTCATCTTAGTTGTCATATCCTCATCATCTTGGCTCTCTAGGTTTTCTCTAGGTCTCTTAAAACTCTATTTTTCTCTTAGAATAGTCAAATAATAGAAAATAAATTCATTTTCACCCTCTTTAAAGTTATTATTCCAAATTATTTACCCTTCAAATATTTACCATTAGATTCCTTATTTTGATCATATATTTATTTTTAATAATTGATTTAACAATTTTGGGAATAATTAGGGCTTTATTCCTAATTTAGTTTAAGGGTATAGAATGATAAATCAATAAATAATATGTGGTAAATAAGCTACTAAATTTTTAAATTTATTGGTAGTTAATTTTTTTTCTAAAAATAGTAATAAAAGGCAGAAAATAAGACTTATCTTAAACTATGCTAATCTAACCTAGAGAAGATCTGATATTCACTATTTAGGCTTGGGATATTATCATAAATAGGATTATAAATTTTGTTTTATAATTATATTTGAGAATCAAAAGTGGAGATGAGTGGCACCAATGATGTAGTCCTTATCTGGCACTATTGTCTTCAGGGTCTGATCTTTCTAGGTTTTATTCGGTAAGTCTATGTGACCCTATCTCTAAAGTTTTGATAGCCAAAAGTCTATAGATCTCCCTAACAAACACATTTTATCTACAACCTCTATCTTCCATTATAATTTGACTAATTTCAAATAATAGGGAGGTTAGGGTGTATAATATTCACTAGATGTGGATCCACACCCCTTGAGTGGGCATGATGCCTACATATCAATACTCTGAAGAGGGATCAAGACATATGTATTTTTCCCTTTGAAATTGCTTGGTGCAATTATTATATGAGAATGCAAGGAAATTATAAATTAAGTGTGCTTGAGATGACTAGGGACTGGTGTAAAGATTTAAATAATCTAAAAATAGCATTGGATGGTTATATACAGAGAATAGGGAAATTTGCTTGAGTAATCTTGCTTGTATTCTTTCTTGTTTTGTGATATTTTCCAACCCTTTCCAAATTATCTTTGAATAGGCTTTTATAATAATCTATTGGTCATGGGTTGAATGTGTTGACATTAGGCTAACAAGGAGAAGGATGGGGAACTAAAAGAAATTGATTTTTGGGGCTAGAAATGAGCTTGGACAACAATGCCAAAAGTGGACAAGAGTGGCATCAGTGTTATAGTCCTAGTGTGGTGTTATTTCTAGGTAGACAAGACCTGGGGATATGGATTAATCATGAAAAGAGGGTCTTATATTAGTTAGGATCAACTATGGAAGGCTATGGATAAATGAGAATCAGTGAAAATAAGCCTATAAGGGTCATGAAATAAATAAAGAGGGATCTATGGATTGGGAGTTATAAGACACACTCAAGTTACTAATTTTTCATTTTTATATGACTACATTTCCCCCCCTTTATTCTAGTGATATAACAAAGTGAAATACTAGGAAAATGGTAAAAGAGAATGCATACCTAAGCTTACCTATAAGGGTAAAAATCATGATGTTTTTGTGATGTTGGGTTGTGCATAGAGACAACATGTTATAAAGTGTGAGTCTATTATGATGTTGAGTAATGTTAAGTAATGTTGGATGGTACTATACTAAGAGTAATATCACAAATGGATCTAAGTGCTCAATTCCATAGAATGTGGCTTAATAATGTAAAGGATGGCCATTTGGCTCCATCATCACCTACTAATTAAATATATGTGTTCATGCACGTGTTGATTAATGTTTAGACTATGTGTCCAATCCCTCTGAATAGGTGGTTTAAAAATACAAAGGATAGTTATACCTTTATCTCCATCATTTCCCCATGAAGTGAAGCTATGAATTGATATCAGTATGAAATTTATGTCATATGACATGGTTCTTGAATCCCATGAATGTATTATGATCTAACAATGTTGGCATGGATAGCCAAATGTATGATGGAAACTAAGCCACTCTTGGCCACTCATAAAGATGGAGATTAGCTTATGTGAAAACCACTCCAAAACTGAGAATATAGATTATATGGAAGCCACTCAAGAACTTGAGAACATGGAGGGTAGGAGTGTATGAAAGCCACTCTAAAATGATGCCAACCACCTATAGATGGAGTAAGGCATGTAACTATTCAGAATGCTTGGACAATGTAAAACTATGAAAGAAAAGAAACAAATGTGCCATGCACATTGCCCCCAATCACTAATATCTAGAACAAAGATTCTAATCTATAAGTTATACCATTGTCATATCTAAAAATAGATGTGAGAACCATAATTCTATGCATGATGCTCCCTATATCTAGATTCTCTAAGCAAAATGTGTACTAAAAATAGTGATTCTAAATTGGTCTACATATGCAAATCTATAGTTGAACCTAATTTTCTACTTGCTTTTATAAATTATGGGTTTTCTACTTTTTATATAGGATCATTGGAAATGGATAGTATCACCACTCACACTATAGTCAAGTCTTGGTGTTGTTATCATGGGCCAAATCTAATGACTGTTCTAGATTCTTCATTGTCTACCTAGTATGTTCTAATTTGTTTAATGTCTAGTTACTATTATGAGTGTTTTGAAATAGGATTTTAAGTTGATAGAAGCTTTGATCTCTATGTCAAAACCCTTGTTTATTTCCCTATCTTCTAAGGGTAAGAATGTAGACCCTATAATGGTTGCCCTCAAAAAACTCTTATAGGAAAAATTAGGGTTTTATTCCTAATTTAGTTAAAGGGTCTAGATTGATAAATCAATAAATAATGTGGTAAATAAGCTACTAATTTGTGAAATTTATTGGTAATTAGAGATTTTATAAAAATAGTAATAAGAGGGAGAAAATAATACTTAGCTTAAACTATGTTGATCTGATTGAGATAAGATCTAATATTCATTGTGTAAGATTGGGACAATATCAAAAATAAGATTATAACTTTCATTTTATGATTGGATATAATCACTATAAGTGGATAGGAGTGGCATCAACATTACAGTCCTTGTATAATGTTATTATCTTGAGAAATCTAAACTTTTTGGGTTTTGTTTAATAGGTTTATGTGACCCTGTCTCTAAATTTTTGGTAGCTAGAAGTCTATAGACTCCCTATAGATTAGATTTTATCATTAAACCCTATCTTTCATTGTACTTTGATCAATTTCGAACAAGAGGGGTGGGTTATTATGTGTAAGATTCATTGGATGTGGATCCACACCCCTTATGTGGGCATGCTACCTACACACTAATACTCTGAAGAGTGATCAATCCACATGTAGTTATCCCTTTAGAAGTGCTTGGTGTAATTTTGATATGAGAATTTAAAGGAATGCTAAACTAGGTGTGCTTGAAATGATTAAGTACTAGTGTAAGGATTTAAATAAGCTAGAAATAATATTGGATGGTTGTATGTAGAGAATAGGTAAATGTGCTTGAGTAATCTTTCTTTATTGTTGTTTGCTTTGTCATATTTTCTAACCCTTTCCAAATGATATTTTAATGGGATTTTATAGGAATCTATTAGTCATGGGTTGAATGTGATCACATTAGGAAAACAAGGAGAAGGATGGGGAACTAGAAGAAATTAACCGTTGGGGCCAAAAATGATCTTGGGCAACAAAACCAAAAGTGGATAGGAGTGGCACCAGTTCTATAGTCCTACTATGGCACTATTGTCCTAGGTAGATGAGACCTAGTGGGGATGAATTGGTTATGAAAAATGGGTTATTGATCAACTTGGATCAAGTCTAAAAAGTTATGGATAACTAAGAATCAATAAAAATAATCCTATGAGGGTCATGAGAGCAAGTACGAGGGATCTAAGGATTGGGAGTCATAAGCCACATTTAAGTTACCAATTTTAAATTTTTATACAACCACATTTGCCTCCACTTTATTCTAGTGATGTAACAATCTAAAATACTAGGATAAATGAAAAATATAAAGTGTACCTAAACTTACCTACAAGGATGAAGCTCATGATTTTTTTGTGATGTTGGGTTATGCATAGAGAGATTAAACTATGAAGTGTGAGTATGTAAGAAAAAAAAAGAGTAGATCAGTTCTTACTAGATACTTTATATCTAAAATCAAAACATAAAAAAGTTGGATAAGGGAGAGGAAGAGAAATGAATGGATACACCTAATTGGGTCTATGGGCCAATACAAAACCTATTATGATACTAAGTAATGTTGAATAATTATGGATGATTCTATACTAAGAGTAGTATCATGAATAGAGCTGAGTGCTCAATTCCATGGAAAGTGGCTCAAAAATGTAAAGGTTGGACCTTTGGCTCCATCAATTCCTACTAAGTGAATCTAGGTGGTTATGCATGTGTTGATTAATGTATGGACTATGTGTCTAATCCCTCTGAATAGGTGGCTCAAGAATACAAATGCTAACTAGACCTTTCACTCCATCATTTCACCATGAAGTGAAGCTATGAACTTATATTAGTATGAAATGTATGTCATATGAGATGGATCCTAAAGCCCATGAATGTACTATGATCTGACAATGTTGGCATGAATAGATAAATGTATTTTGGAAACTAGGCCACTATTAGCCATTTCAAAAGATGGAGATTAGGCTTATATGAAAGCCACTCTAAAACTAAGAATCTAGCTTATGTGGAAGCCACTTAGGAACTTGAGAACTCAAGAATATGGAGGGTAGGCTTGTATGAAATAAAATACAAAATGATGCCAACCACCTGTAGATGGAATAAGTCACTCAACTACTAAGAATGTCTAGATAATATTAAACTAAGAAAGAAAAGAAATAAATGTGCCATGCACATTACCCCAAATCATTGATGTCTGGAACATGGATTATGATCTAGAAGTTATAGAAACTATCATATTTGAAACTAGAAGTGAGAGCCATCATGTCGTGCATGATGCCCCTTATATCTAGATTCTCTAATCAAAATGTGCACTAAAACTACTAATTCTGAATTGGTCTAGTTATACAAATTTGTAACTAAACCTACTTTTATACCTACTTTTGGTAATTTTTATTTTTTTACTATTTGGATAGGAGTACTAAAAATGGATTGTATCACCATTAGTTTTGTAGTCTAGTCTCTGAAATATTGTCCTAGGACAAATCTATTAACTCTTCTGATTCTTCACTCTTTGCATGGTCTATTATGATTGGTTTGATGTCTAGTTACTATTCTAAGTGTTCTAAAACTATATTTTTTGGTTAATAAGAGGTCTGATCTATATGAAAAACCCCTTATTTAATGCCCCCTCTATTGAGGGTAGGAATAGAGATCTTACAATGACTACCCTCAGAAGAAATAGCCATGAAAGTGCATTATGCTACAAAATATATGATATGACAATGATAATTGAAAAGATATCTTAAGATATAACATGGTTTTTATTGAGAGATTATTAGATCAATAAGGGTATGCCTAGAAATATATAATAATGTAAAAGCATGTACAATATACTGAACTAAAAATAGAAGTTTCAGTTGTTAATTGGTAGTTATCATGGAGGTATGGAGCATGGTGTCCATCATGGCATCCAAAAAGAAATATAATGCATGATTTCAATCATGCCATTGTAAACAATCCAACATAATCAAGAAACAAGCACATATGGCAAGAAGCAAGATGCATACAAGAATTTCTAAGGGGCTAAGAAAACAAGGGACATGGGCATATGTCACTCAAACTAGAAAGAAACCATAAAAGGCATGTTCAAATTCCACATACACATATAGTTAAAACAAGAAAGCTGGTGTGAAATCCATAATCACATAAAAGAGTATAGGCAAGGGATATTGGCAAATGTCCAAAGGTACACACATGAATAGAAGCAAAAGACATTGGCAAATGTTCTAAGGCACATACCATAAACAAGCAAGAACTAGGAATGTAATCACATCGAGCTATGATAAGAAAGAATATAAAGCATGTAAAGACTATAAAATACAAGCATATCTAACTAATCAAATAAGAGTATAAAAATATGCAAGACATGTTAGAATAAGATTAGGTATATGTAAAGAAATAAATAAGTGCTAAATACTAATGAGTGTTAATAGAGTAATATATGTAAGATACTAAATAATGTACATCAACATGATAAATAGAGTGTGTGGTGTAGAAATGACATAACCTAGATGGTTTAGTCATGTAGAAGATGTACCCAAGGGGAAGATATATCAATATGTGTCTCACATACAGGAGTACGATGCCCCCTCAATGGGTAGAGTGAAGTAATCAAGGGTCTAGATGTCATTTCACACACTCAAAGCAAATTAAGTGAAGCATGGTAATGTAGATAAATCAATAAACAATAGAATAAATAAACAAATGTAAGTCTAGCATAGGAGTAAAAATGTAAATCATGGAGGATGCATAAAATCAATATTCTTTTGTGTTTATTACATATTTAAATGTTTTTGGATTTTGAAATTTTGTATTGTTTTTGTATTTTGAGAATATTTGAGATATGTACAATTAATCACAGGGAAATTATGTACAATCATGTATAGGATAATATGTACAATTAGGTTAATAAAAGGTGATACTAATCAATGAGTCTCATGGGAGACTCCCTATCATGGTGTCTTGTATCAAAGATCTAAATCATGTATGATCAGGAATCATGATGGAAATGATAAGACTGTGGCTCTAAAATTTGTATATGTTGTAAATCCTTTGAAGTCTTTGAAGTGAGAACTAGTTATGGGGTCACCCTATAACTATATGAAGTGGATGCAACTATAGGGATCTTAAGGACCCATCTGGTATTAGGAGAAGCTCTCTAAACATGTGCTTTATGTGTAGATGCATGAGATCTCAATGAAACTACCTTGGGTGTGAATGTTGTAACTAGAAGCTATCTAGAATTTTGAAACTATGGTAGTGTATGAATCCTCTATGCTATTGATGGATGCCTCAACTATGTATGAATCTAAACTATATGAAGAAATGGAACTGGTGTCAAACCTAAAAATAATGACTATGGAATAGTAGATGGCTCTAAAGTGGGGAGTGGTAAATCATATGGAGCTCCACCAACTGTAATAACCTAATTATCATGAATGAATTCCATGTATCTTTAAACTATAAGAGGTACTTCATGAGTTTTTTGGATCGATGTTCAAAAAAGTAACATATCAAAAACTCTTATACTGGGAACTATAGTGAATAATGTATCTACGTGTATTGGGCCAACCTGTAAAAGAAGTATGATCTCACCTAATGAATTATATATGTGCCCACTTAATCCACTAATAACTATTCATCAGTGTAATATCCTACTTTGAATATCTAAAATGTTATAGTAATGTCATAGTTCACATGTTTATATTGGATCCATTGTCAATAAAAACACTATGAATAGGATGATTATGAATGTAAGCTTCAATAAATACTGCATGATAATTTGAATCATCCTTGATGATTTCCTTCTTTAAGAAGATGGAAGGTTGAGCTAAAATTCTAGAATTGTATACACCAATTAAGTTTCTCAAAGGATGTATCTCAATTGAAGGCACCATGTATGTATCTGGTGGGGGATGTGAATGATATACATGATGAATACCTGATGTATCCCCTATCTCATATTTGGAATGCTATGAGAAAGGATCTAAAAAGATTTTCAAAGCTTTATCCTATGTTTTCTTTGCCTAAGGATGCTCAAATAAAGTCCCAAGATCAATATGATAGCCATCTATTAAATCATATATATTGTGTCTCAAATTGATGCGTCTATTTGTTGTATGGCCTAGTGCCTTGTGAAACTCGTAAAATGCATGCTAATCATATCCTCATAGAATATGCTTTGTTGGGTAAACTTCATGAATAAGAGGGAGAGATATGATGTTGCATTCTAATAAATACTATAAAACTCTAGTTGGGGAAACTTGTAGATTGGTAAATGTATGTCAAGGAGGTGATGATAAAACCCACACTAAGTGGGCTCTAAATCCACAATAACTATTAGTTGATTATATGTCTTGTTATCATTGACCTTGACCTTGTATGGGACTTTGATGTTACTCTTGTTGGTTATTTTCGAGATACTTGTGTACTTGAGTTTACCCATTGAAATTAATTTGACTTTTCTTTCCTTTAGTGTGTGACATAATTTAGTGAAGGAAGAGAATATTTTGAACACAATTGATTCATGCAAAGTTGATAAGAGACTCTATATGAAGAGATTTTATGACTCTTGATCAGCCATAGGGCTAGTCATCTTAGCTAAGATAGTCTTAAATCAAAGAACATAATATAGGAGATGCTCATTTGACCTTTGTTTCTGTTGTGCAACTTGGGTGTATGAAACCTTGTCATCAATATTAATGCTGAAATGAACTAGGAGCATGTTGGCTAAAGGATTGAATATACTAACTAACTGATTTGGTAAACCTTAGAACCATTTTAAATCATAATCCTTTAGGATTTTTGGAAATATATTGGTAAGTATCTAGTCATTGGCTACATAGTCTAATAATGCTACATGAAAATATCTAAAATGTGTCTCTGGATCACCATTGCCATCATATAGAGTAAGCTTGGGCTGAAAAAAACCTTGTGGCAATGGTGTAGAGGAAATGTGACATGATAATGGTGTATGCAGAATAGAAAAAGAATCCAAAGCTTATATATGTCTAGAGGTACCTTGCTCAAGATGTAACACCTTTGATTAAAGATATTTTATCTCTTGCACAAGGGCTACCACATCAGGATAAAAAGATGTACTAGATATAGATGGTGGTATAGAGGTAGGTTGGGATGCTATATGGGATTGTTGAGACATATTTTCCCCCGTAGTGCCATTTGTAATTGGTTTCTCTATGGTTTGAGAATATTGACCATTATTTACTCTTTGTTGTTCTTCTTGAATTATTTTGAGGATGTCATCTTGCATGTAAGGGTGTTTGGTTAGGAGGTCTTGAAGTTCCATTTTATTTGTTTCATCAAAACTAGTGTATTAGGCCATTGTTAAGGTAGGAAAACAATTTTAAATATGTTTAATTTTTTTCAAAAAATTGTTATAGGTAAAGTGCTAGAAAAGGCAAGTAATGAATATAGAAAATTCAAAGTCCTAAAATTAATGAATTAGAAATTATGCAAAAAGGATACGAAGTTCACAAACATGTAAGGTGATACCTCAATAAGAAAATAGGAGTTAGTACATGAAACTAGGGTTTTTATAATGATATTTTTGCAAAATACTATGGAATTTTGAAAATGAAATTGGATTTTTGATTTAAATATGCAACTAAAATTTTAGATAATGATTGGAAAACGCTTGATTGAATACGACCTAGTATGTATAACTAGGGTTTTGAGATTTTTTTTTGAAATTACTATTGAATTTTGAATTTTGAAAGAATTTTATAATTTTAATATACTGATAAATATTCATAACATTGTTGGAAAATTATTAAAAAAATACTAGGACCTAGTATGGACAACTAGGGTTTGAAAGAAAATTATTGTAAAATTTACTAATAAATTTTAAATTTTGAAATGAATTTTTGATTTAAATATTCAAGTAAAAATTTATAAATTTATAGGGAAAAATCTGTAATAAGTTTACACTAGGGTTTTTATTATTTTTGTACACAAACAAAGTAATCACCAAATGATTTAACAATTTATAGGAAAAATCAGGGTTTTATTCTTAATTTAGTTAATGGGTCTAGATTGATAAATCAATAAATAATATATGGTAAATAATCTAATGATTTGTGAAATTTATTGGTAATTAGAGATTTTCTATAAAAAAAAAATAAGAGGGAGAAAATAAGACATAGCCTAAACTATGTTGATCTGACTAAGACAAGATCTGATATTCATTATGAAGGCCTAAGACACTATCACAAATAGGATCCCAACTTTCATTTTTTGATTGGATAGTAGCACCAAAAGTGGAAAAGAGTGGAACCGATGCTATAGTCCTTATGTGGTGTTGTCCTCCTAAGGATCTAAGATTTTTGGGTTTTATTCATTAGTTTTGTGTGACCCTATCAATAAATTATTGATAGATAAAAGTCTATATAGCTACCTATAGAGTAAGTTTTCTCTTCAAACCCTATATTCCATTTTAATTTGACCAATTTCAAAAAAGAAGGGGGTTAGTGTGTGTAAGATTCACTATATGTGGATCCACACCCCTTGTGTGGGCACATTGCCTACCTACCAATACTATGAAGAGGGATCAAGCCTTATGTAATTCTCCCTTTGAAAGTGCTTGGTGTAATTATGATATGAAAATGCAAGAAAATTATAAACTAGGTGTGATTGAAATGACTAGTGACTGGTGTAAGGATTTGAATAAGTTATAAATAGTATTGGATGGTTGTAAGTACAGAATAGGTAAATGTGTTTGAGTAGTCTTACTTGATTTTTAATATTTTCCAACCCTTTTGAAATAAACTTTAAATGGGATTTTATAGGGATATATTGGTTATGGGTTGAATGTTCTCACATTATGATGACAAGGAAAAGGGTGGGGAATCCAAATAAATTGACTATCGGGGCTAGAAATGAGGTTGGACAATAGCACTAAAAGTGTATAGGAGTGGCACCGGTGCTATAATCCTAGTGTGCCACTAATTCTTGGTATGATGGGGCGTAAGGGGATGTATTGATCATGAAAAAAGGGTCCTAGATTAGTTGGGATCAACTCTAAAAGGATATGAATAACTTGGAATTAATGAAATTAATTATATGAGGGTCATGAGAGTAAGCAAAAGGGATCTTTGGATTGGGAGTCATAAACCCCACTCAATTTACAAATTTTACATTTTTATATAATTATAATAACTCATTTTTTGAACCTTAAAAAGTTTAGAAATCTTGACATCCTAGAGAATATTTTCCACTATTATATGAATATATTGTAAAAAAAATAATTTTTCTCTCTTTTTACACTAATCTCTATAGGTTTGCCTAATGTCCGTCACGTTTGACACCTTCACATCTCTCACATTTTATTCTTTATCTACAACACTAAGGTGAGTAAATGTATGTGTTTTAAAATTTTATCATTTAATTTATCTTATTTTCTCCTTACTACACTTTATTTAGCATCAACATTATGTTTCATCATGTTCTTTTCCTGAAGTACAATCCCTATTGCACTTATGTGACACATGATGAGAATCAATTGGGGCATAGGTATACACAATATTTTCAAACTTTTATCAATTATAGATGCTCTCTATCTTAAAGGAAATCATCAAATCTCAATATCTTTGAGTACATACCCTAATGGGTGCGACATGAAAGGGGTGGGTAGATGATTGGTGCTTTTTGAGATTTTTGTCCCTTTTTACACTTGTTATCTACACACTTGTCTCCTAGAAACCATTCCCTTAAGATTTTATTTATCTTTTTCACACTCCTTAAGTATTTTACCACCTTTAGTACCCCTTTTCCTAACCTAAAATCTCTTATGAAAATTTACATGACTATTTCAATTGTGTCAACCTTGTAATCTTATTATAAAAATTTATTTAGGGTCTAGGTTGGCTCTTGGCTAACTTAGTCTATAACCTAGTGAGTTTTTGTCAATAATGATATTGGCTCAATTAGGTCAACCCTATAAATTGAAACTTTTGGAAGATTTTAGGGTTAAATCCACCTATATAAACAAAATCATTTCACCATTATTTAGGGAAAATAATAAGAATTAAGATACATTACACATGTGATTATCCATGATTCTACTTGAAGAACAAGATTAGGGTTTCATACTCTATTAGGAGATATGGATCTTGTATTTTGGAGAAGTATTTTGGATACACTGATAGTTAGTGTATCATAGAGATAATTTATATTTATCATCCCTATATACCCAAAAACCTCTTTTGAAGCACCTTGGCCAAGGGAGAGATTAAGGCTCGGTGGGTTCATCTTCAAAGGTAACTATTCCTAACTTTGTTCCACCTTTGTAAGAGTAAATAGATATGAATTTTCACTTCTCTTATATGCATTAGGATTTTGTATACATTGACATGAGTATATGTCTTCGCAACATGTTTACTTTTGTTTTTTATTACTACCACTTTGTGCCACACACTTTGGTGAGCACTAGATTAGACCTTTACTTGTTATTAGTATAATCAATATGAAATAATAGGATTTAGTTAGGGTTATTTAATATTTTTACTTAAATAGAGGATTTTTAACCCTCCCTAGTGATATTATTATGGTAATATATCCCTTAATTAGGTTAATATGATCTATATTGTTCATGTTCTTGATTATCTAAAGTATCCCCAATTGGAAGTGTAAGTAGGATCTATCTTCTTTGAGTTAGGATTGATTTATGGATTTGATGCAATTATGATTGTATATAATGAGTCACTATAGATATTATGGAAAAATACCTAGTAGTTCACTATATAGTTCAATCACTAGTATCATCATATAATAATACTTTCTATCCAATAATAGGTAACCAAAAGATCCTATACACATCCTCCAAGGTGACATTCATCTCCCTAGTAGGTAACTAGAACTTACAGGTATCTACATCCAACCTCTCATATAGTGCAGAAATTATGTGTCTATCCTAGGGCATTAGATCTAAGGATTCCATGTGACTCAAACTATTTCTCTTTACCAAGGTCATCTTGACATATATAAGGAAATATCCTATAAGGTGTACATCATATAATCTCTTTATAACTCTTTCATACACATAAACATGTAAAAATATAAATAAATCTGACATTAGTAATGTAAAATATAAGATCAATACATAAAAATAGTCATGAAACACTAGTTAGAAATAATAAGCATAAATAGATAAGCCTATATAATAATATCAATAAATAATAGTATCACATCTAGGAAATTATAACCATGTCCTAGATACTAGTGCCAATATTAGGACATAAGTGGTACATTTCCAAAAATGGCCCTAAACTACCAAATTTTAAATAAAAATAGTAAAAATCTAATATGAATGACAAAGATAGGAAAAAGTGTAGGATCCTTAATAGGGTGACCTCCTCCTTAGCCTAGATAAGCACCTCCACCTCTTCATACTAGTTCAAAGTCACTCATCATATCCTCAACATATTCTATGGCTCAGAATAAATAATAAATATCAACTCAAATGTTTTAAATGAATTTTCAAACTAATCAACTAACCTATTTAAAGAACATATATGAAATACCACCTTACAAAGGTTGACCTTGCATTCTATTTTCACCATCTAATACCAATTTCATACTAGCATGATATCTAGATAACCATAAGTCTAATTTATGATCCACTTATTACATGTGAGACTTGAACTCAATGTATGTTGCCCAATATTCATTAAAACAATATCTAAATCACATTTGACTCTGAGAAATGACAAAACTGATATTCTTATAATAAACTCAATATAGACAAACATCTATCCCATTACAAATTTCAACCATCAACTCCATCACAATCGATAAAATATTAAAACTTAAAATAACATCATCCCTACTAATTAACACAAACACATTTAGTCATTACCACTTTTAGTTAGACAATGTTACCTCAGTCTTAGCATTCTCACCAAAAAGGAAGGTAAATACACATAAATTAATATAAATACAAATATTTAGACATATTGGTTCACTTCGATATAGATATTTAGACACATAGGTTCACTTAGATATAAATATTTAGACACATAAGTTGACTCAAATATAGATATTTAGACACGTAGGTTCACTTGGATATAAATATTTACACACATAGGTTCTCTCATATATAGATATTCGAAAAAACAAGTTCACTAAGATATATATATTTAGAGACATGGGTTTACCCATATATATATATATATATATACATATATATATATATATACATATATATATATATATACATATATATATATACATATACATATACATATATAGATATATATACATATATATGTATATAAACATATATATATATACACATATATATATATATATATATATATATCTACATATATATATATATCTACACACACATATATATATATATATATATATATATATATATCTACATATATATATATATTTACATATATATATACATATACATATATATATATATACATATATATATATATATATATATATTTATATTTATATACATATACATATATATATATATATATTTATATTTATATACATATACATATATATATATATACATATACATACACACACACACACACACACACACATATATATATATATACATATATATATATATTAGCTTAGTTATATAGCTTTAATAAAATATATAGGTGTTCATATACACACCTACATGACTTAATAATCAGGTTTAGGCACACGATTTAGATCACATATCCTTGATCTCTTTTTTTAGATTGTCAAGTTATAATTGGATTGTCACTAGGATGTCACTATGATGGCACTTGGGTTTCACTAGTTTGGGTAACATGTCCATCTATAATGGTTGATCTATAGCTTTCCACAAGACTTAGTTTACATACATAGATTCATGACACATATCATATTGGGGGAAGAAATCCTTTTTTTATCAACATATTCAATTTACATACTTAAACTTAACACATTAGAGTGGGGGAAAGCATGATTTATTTCTCCACATATCTAGTTTACATACTCAGATTCATTCTAGATATTAGGGTGAGGTTAAATTAGGGTTTTATTCCTCATGATTCAGTTCACTATTTAGATTCAGTTTAAAAGACACCCACATTATGGATATCATTTTAACATGTTTCACTCTAGCTCCTATCCACTTCTCTGGCCAAGAAGTGAGCCATGTCTAGAACACATATGCATAGGTAAACATAGGTATGTGTTCCTCTTTTTATTTTACTCTAGTACTTTGATTTCATTACACTAATATAATTAACAAGAAAATTTATACACCTTAATTTGGTTAGGAAATCATAAGTACTTGTATTTTGTTGTTATTTCACATGAATGTCTTAGTGATGAGTATATCCCTTGTTCTCATGGTCATTTTGGGTCTTGTGATCTTTTTTATGTATTATTTTCCCCATTTTTTGCACCCATATTAGTCTTTAGTCACCTCCTCCCAGTCATAGGAGATGCTAACCTATCTTTCTTGGTTTTAACTCTATTTTTAGGCCTCAAGACACTAGCACCATTATCAAGATAGTAGTGTCATGTGCTGGTAAAATCTAATTATGGATCTAGTGTCTAATGGTCATTTTATCTTGTGTTTTGGGTCATAACCCTACCTTGAGCCTTCTATTATGTTTTAATTCCTATTTGGGACTTTTCAACCAACAAAAAATTTATTTCATTCAAATCAAATTTCATTCTATATAAAGAGCTTTATAAGGCATTTTACATATAACACTTACTATTTTTGCACATAATCACATAAAATTAGTCAATAGTACAACTCAATATGCTACATACTACTTATATATTACATTTAGACATTGTAATATTGATCAAAGAAGGGCCTAAGTGAAAGTAATTCTATAATACCATGCATGTTTATTATACATGTTCCCCATGAGAGAAATACATGTGATTTGAGACCCCTAGCATTAGGAATAATGTAGGTAATAGCCAATATAATACTGGTTCTAATTTTTATGATTTTAATATCCCACAACATAATTTTTCTCTTTATTTTTCATTTAATATAATTACTTTTTCATGTGTGAAGGTATTCATTAGGGTTTTAAAAGATATTCCATGAAAATAATGACACAAGTGAACTTCCAAAGGACACAAAACCACCTACAAGTCCCCCAAAACCTCTTGTATCTTCCTTAAAAGTTATAGATAACTCCTTCAAGAGGAACACTAGTCCCTAATTGAAAACTAGCACCACATGGTACTACAAAACACATAAGTGTGATACTATCAAAAGCCTAATTTTATCTATAGTCATTAAAAAAACATGTTGGAATATATCTCAATTTGCCTCTTGAGTCATAAAAATACCTATTTTGCTCTAGATAATTACTCTTTCTCTACATCTTTCTTATTTTAGGAAAGGTTTGTCAAATCAATTATTTACAATTTTCATTCTAAGTTATTACTATTCTTAGCCATTTAACAACATAATATTTACATACACTAAGTCCTAAATATTTAAAACAAGTACTCTTTCCTATCCCTGATCATAATTATATCATTCTTTTTCTCTTTATTTGAACAAGCTATGTTGACATGGTTGATGTAGTTCATTCTAATTTTTCACAATTTGATATAGTTAATTTTAGTCATGTTTCACTAAATTATATTAGATTATCCAATACCCTACAATTCAATTTATTGTCACCAAATAGGGCTTAACCTTTCCCTAGATACCACCTTCCCTACTATAACATAGATTTATACAAAATTTTATATTTTGTTGATCTTGATGTTAAATTCAATTTACATTTTCAATTTTATTAGTTATTGACATGTTCTCTCTTGTAGGATCCTATCACATTTTAATCACTCTAAGTGCATGACTTAAAGGGTGAAGTGGGTGGGCAGACCATTGGTACATCAAAATATTGTTGGTCAACTCTATCATTACCTAAACTCATTAAAAATCCTAGTTATCTAACTCCCAAATAAATATAAACTTTGTTTATCCATTATCATTAGCATTTATCATTTAAAATATCACCTAACTAAGAAAACACTCTATTTTCCTACTAAGTCATCGAGATCAGCCCTATTATAAAATGTTGAGCATATATTATGGAATTAGGTTAGCCCGAATGACCTAAATTGAGGCCTAACAATAATTTTTTATTAAAATTGGGTCATGTTATTTGGCCTCGTTTAATATAAATACATAATGGTTGGGACTTATCCACTACTATAAATACAAGGATAATTTCAATACAATAGAGAGGAACATTTTTTTTGCATTATTACAACTCATAATTCTAATAGACCTACATTTTAATGAGTCATTTGTTAGGATTTACCTTAGAGGGAAGATAACATGTCTTATGGGAAGTCTTGGATGTAAAGTAGGAGTTTTTAGCCTAGATATAATTTATGTAGTGTGATCTTTATAAAACCTTAAAAATCTCTTACAAAGCACCATTGGCCAAGGGTGAGATTGAGACTTGATAGGTTCACCCAAAGCTAAGTATTTATAAATTTTATTATTTCATTTGATAAATAAATATTTCACAAAGTAATATGTTTTGAATTTATAAATCCTATCTTATATTACCTCTATACTTAAACTAAGTATAGTTATAGGGTATTTTTTGATTGACATCTTCCACCTTAGGTGATTTAGGCCCCCATTTTCCTACTGTGATCCCTAGATTATTTATTTGTGTTAAACCATCCCCATTTGTACTTGAAGCTTTTATGAGCAGTAGATTATTTTTTGTTTCATATATTTATACTCATATATAGTTATTTTATAGTGTTATTTTACTAGAGGATTTAGAACCTTCTCCTTTAGTGTTGTGTGATAAGTGATCACTTATTTAGGTTTATCAGATCTAGTTTAGTCTTCTTCTTAATATAAAAATTATTACAATATATATTAGTTGATTATATTATCCAACCTTGGATTTACTAAGTAAGATAATTTAAATATCTATACTAATTTATTTCATACATTTTGGTGAACTCAACATGAATCTAACCCTTGGATTTTTTTTTTAATTACAATCAAATATGTCATGCTAGTCAACATAGTTTTAACCTTTGAGTGTAAATAAATGATCTACAATCAATTAGGTCATGATAGTTGACCCAAATTTTTGTCCTTTTTATATGTTTCTTTCTATACTCAACTACATCACATTGGTTAGCCTAGTCATATATATTTGAATATCTAAGATTTATAATCAAGTAGATCAATTTGGTTAACCCAATTTTGTCTTTTTCTTACATGGTTTCATCTCTAATAAACTAGGTTACATTGGTTGACCTATTTATTTTCCTATTTTATTAATTTTCATTTATAATCACTAGGTCATGATAGTTGACCTAATTCATTTCCACAGTCTTTATTTTATAATTTTAAACCAATGATGTCATGTTGGTTATCCTAGTCTTATTTTAATATTTTAGGTTTGTAGATTTTTAGCAACTAAATTGACCTGGTTAATCCTATTTAATATTTGTGTTTTTTAGATTTTTTGCCTTTGTAAGACTAAATCAAGGTTAGATGATCTAGTTTCAATAATAATATCTTTAACACTCTCAACCAACATACTAAGTTAACCTGGTGGACCTAGTTATATTTCTAAGGTTCATTTTAATTATCTTATTAATTTAATTATGCCAATTATCTTAGTTTACCATTTCTATTTTTAGTAAAATATATTAGAACTTTAGATTTTCATTATTTATTTCCCATTTTTTAGTTTCGTAAAATTATATCACACAATCAATGAAGTCAACTTTGTAAACTTAGTTTTGTGTTGGTTTTCCTTACCAATAAAATAAATTGACTTGGACAAATTAGTTTTGTGTTTGTTTTCCATAAAAATAAACTAATTCAACCTAGCCAACTTAGTTTTGTGTTTTTTGTCCTACCGATCAACTAAGTTAACCAGGTTGACTTATTTTTTTGCTTGTTTATCTTGACAACAAACTCAGCTGACCTAGTTCCTAGTAACCTATTATAATTTTAAACTACTATTTTTTACTTCTATAATTCAACTAAGTTGACTTGGTTGAATTTTTAGGTCATATATAACCTAGTATAAATTTAGACTACTAATCTTCTTTCTAAAATTATATTAGATTGATTTGGTTGACCCTCTAGGTCCTAGACAAGCTAGTATAATTTTGAAATACCTTTTAGATTTCCAAAATTACACTAAATCCACCTAGTCAGCCATGTGAGTCCTAAAAGAATTAGTAGAATTTTAGACTATTAACCCTATATGTGGTTTACATGGTTTATTTTGACATGTTTTTGTCTTAGTTTAGTAGGTGGTTAGCCTAGTTTATTTTGGCTTGTTATTTTCTTAGTTTAGTAGTTGGATGACCTAGTTAATTTTGGCTTGATTATATCCTATTTTAATATGTGGTTGACTTAGTTTAGTAGTTGTCTAACCAAGTTCATTTTGACCTATATTTTCTTCAATATAGTAAGTGGTTGACTTAGTTTGATAGGTGGCTAACATAGTTTTATTTCATAATTATTCTTTTCAGCTTCCAATTAGTTAATAATAATGCATAACAAAGGATTTATATCAAAAACTCAATTATATTTTAATTTTAAATGAAACTATTGAATTAATTCCTTGATTTCCTCATAATCCCAAATTAATTACTACATAATGTAACCTACATTTTCATACTTAAGGAAAACAAATGTAGTAGGTTGAAATTACTCACTCTAGTCCTCCTCTTACAACCAATGTTTGGAATCCTTATCCAAGAAAAGAACCTACTCTTAGTGATTGTAGTCAATTCCTTGATACAACAATTCAATAAATGACCAGTATACAAATCACTTATAGTAATCAAATAATGCAAATGAAATATAATGTATCACAAATGGCTAGTCATCATGACTCAACCAAATAATAATTTTGTCCCTCCTCCTCTCAGACATGCTAATGGGAATAATGTCACTCAACTTATCATGCATGAAATACTTCAACATATTCAAAATTAACCTTTAGATCCATTCATTATATCCATATATTGGAAACATTTATCAAACTATTACATATGACGGAACTAAGGATATTTATATATTTATTACGTATTCTAGTAATATTTATAAGGAATGGATCCAAACTAATAATTTTTATACTTCTAAACTTCTTATAAAAACATTCATGGGATATTATTTAGAATGGTATTGTTATCACATATATTTTGTACTGATTCTTGATGTTATAGCTCACTCTATAAAATATATAATGATACAATGGGATCACCTCCAAGATGTAGGACCTTGGTAAATTTCTGAACCTATAGAAAATGTTGGCTTCCCTTCACTTAATTTAGTGTAATAGATAAATTATCAACATTTATAGAAATTAAACTTCTTAATGATATTCCTCCTAAACTAGGGTTTGATTGGGAAAAGAGTTTTGAGAATGAATTTGCAAAATTAAAAATGGGGATTGCACAAAATATTTTTTAGTGGATTGTAATGATTGCTTGAATTAACATAATAGAATGATAAATATATTGAATTTTTTAGGAGCACAAACTCATGCAAATGTGAGATGAAGGGAATAATTTGGTATTCTTCATATACGGGACAAGATTCTTTTATTTTAATCAAACAATATTCCAAGAGAGTAAAAAATACCACAAGTGAAATTTGGGGACTGAAAAAAGAATTAAAACATCCAAAAATATTCAAATAACCTTGTATATACAAATATTTATTATACAAGAAAGGAAAATATTCAATTTATTCTCATTCTCCAAGTTACAACATGTAGAAAAGTTATTCAAAATGTAAAATAATATCTCTAGAAGTAAAAAAGATAAATCACCTATGACCTATTTCCCATATTTATACAAAAAATCTCATAAAATAGGTGTAGTTAACAAGGAAATACATGCCTAGTTGAAGAACATGAAAAAATATGGAAACTTCATGAAAAGAGGCATGATCTGCATTTGCAATGGCAAACAAGTTTGAAAAATAAAATGCAATATTTGGGCATGATCTTCAGTTTTTGGAGGTGTGGATAGAACTTGGGAAATATTCATGCAATTATTTGGTCTTATTTAGTTTAGTTGCAATGGGTCTTCATGCAAATGGGGCACCAAAGTGAAACTCCAATTTTAGAACAAAATATAACTTTAGATAACTTAAGTTACTTTTTTAGAAAACCCTAATTTATTATTTTCAATTAGGAATTTTAGAACTTTCAAGTCACATAATATTTTCAAAAGTCGAATTTCATTTTACAATATGTGTTTTTACAACTTAAAACTTGTCAAAATGAAAAGTATAATTTTCAAGTTTGTTTTTTACAACTTTCAACCTATCAAAATGGAAAGTGAAAATTACACATGGATCTTACTGAAAAAGAGCTATCAAAATGATAGTTGTAATTTATAATTTATTTGTTTCCAACTTTGTAATATTTTTAAAACAATGAAAATACAATATACATGAATGATTTTGATAGAAATAATTAATCTACAACCAAAACATTTAGTTTATCTTTATCATTTTTAGCCTGTACTTCTTGAATATATGCATCAAAACCCTTGAAAATATCCAATATTCTATCTTCATCAGGACTAAAAGAGTAGAGGTTGCTTATCTCACATTCTTCTATTATATCAAATAGTTCCCTTATTAAATCCCTATAACCTTGAGTCTATTTAACCATCTAATCTAAAGTATTATGATACTTGATGAAACAATGGATAGAACTCAAGGTGAAAGTTATATCTCATGTGGATTCTTTTTCAACCACTTCTTTGAATTTTTCTAAACTTCTTCTACTGAGAGGACATAGTCTTATTGATCTATTACCTAATATGACAATTTATTCAACAAATCTTTAATGTCATATAACATGTCAATGGCCTTTTCATGTTCAACATTAGCCTTATGGGTACTATCTATGAGTATCTTTATTTAGAATTGAGCTTCTTTAATTAATTCATCTTGCTCTTAATAATTTTTTAGTATCTTTTACACAAACAAGATGTTCATATCAATTGAGTCCACAACTATTAATTTTGGATAGAAAATATTTAATATTTCTATCTCTTCCTCATACTTGTTGATCTATTCTCTTAGGCTGGCCCTCCTCTTTGTCATAGTTTTATAATGGTCAATTACTAAATAAATAACATTATTTCCTTTTGAGATGATCTATTTTTCACATTCCTTAGTGGTCCTTCCCAAGCTCCCAATTTCTATCACTACATCGAGTGTTGCTTGATCTATGATCTGAGTGATAGGTTGTGCTACTTGAATATTGGGATAGATAAATTTGTTCAATGTAATCATTAGTTGTTTAACCTTGTTCTTAAACTCATCCTTAGTGACCTTATCACTATCCATTTTCTCAAAGAGGTAGTTAACTATAGATTTAACATCATGTTTCAACCCATCTCTCGTAAGATGTCCAAGGTGAACTTTTGATACCTAGTAATCCCCCACCACTATATTTTATTTCTATTTATCTAGTGGGGGACTATATTATCCACAAAAATTTCCCCTAATGAGTCATATAATATTATTGAAATGGTTTGGGGAGTTATCTTGGATTTATTGTGTGCATATAACAAACTAAAATATAATGTATTTAATGGACACCATCTGCTTACATTTCTTCCCCACTGTCTATGCTAACCAACTAGGGGAAGCATCTTTTTGTGCTAACTTTTTCACTTGAGAATATAAAACTAAAGATGTTACACATGTGGGCATTGTGACTAGTTTTGTATCATGTAATGATATTACCGTTGATTGTTTAGAATATTTATTTGCCACCTCTTCCCATGTATGGGTTGAGGGTCTACATTTGTATCAGTGTCTTACAAATTATCTATCTCCTCTATAGTATTTGGTGCTAATGTTGAGGTATAAGAGGTGAGGGAAATGGAAATTAATGTTTCTATTGACGGTGTCATATATGGAAGTGATACTAATGGAGTAGATGTAGGGATTTGTAATTGACGGACCAATAGAAGTGTGGAGTCTAAATCCTTAAATGAGTCAATAAAATTGGTAAGGACACTTAGGGTTGGTAAAGTGGGAAAGATGAAGGGGGTGAAGATGAAGCAGTAGTTATCCCAAGAGATGGGATGGAAAACAAGATTGTAGTTAGAATGAATTAATTCATGCTTATATATTTCTAGGTAGTGTTGGTGATTAATGGAATGGAAGGAATTTATATGAGATGGATGGAATTATGGAAAGGGGGAGTGATATTTTAAAAGAGGGAAGTGGATTGTAAACTTGAGTATCTAATTGAGGGGAAACCTAAGTGTCCACTTGAACTATTGGTAATGGACTTTTGTCATAGGTAAATTGATGGGAATGGAGAGTGGAGTCATTTAAGGTGAAGGAGGAGCAGAGAAAGGATGAGGAAGAGGTGTTAAATCTTAGGAATGATATAAATAGGTGGGGAATGTATTACAAATATAGAAGTTGTAACTATGACTCAGATGGGGGTTAAAGATGAAGGTTCTTCAACTACAACTATGTCCCTAGATGAAATGATTATCAGTTGATCTACTACTGCTCCCTATCTACTTGATTATTTCTTTTTGGCCTTTGATTTAATATTTATCTTATGGGAGATCATTGACCTATCTAGTTTCTCTAGGAGTGTTCCACCACTAGAACCCTCTGTTAATGATGAAACTCCTTTTTCCTTAAGTTTTAGTAGTTTTTCACTAATGTTTACTATCTCTTTAGTCACTTGGACCCCCTTTATTCTTGAGCCAGTTAAGTGTTCTATTTATAATTTGGGAATTCATATCTATTAGAGATAAATATTCAAGAATAGACTACCTTAGTAATAGAAGGGGTTGCAAGTAGATCTTATTATCATGGTAGACCTTGTCTAGTAAGGACTCATTATCCATAAGTCCTTAGGAACTGGTATCATGTGAAAAGCCTTGATTTGATCAAGGGTCATTCTAGAGTAGCCCTTTAGTATTAATTCCTCCTCATCATCCAAGTCTAACCATTAGTCTTCAAAGTAGGGGACATGTGAATATGTGGAGATTCCTAATGTGCTAGTGATGTTGCTATTGTAGACATAGATTGCACCCTAGCTGAGCAAAGGATTGTTCAAGTCATCTCTTCAAATGTATTTCAACATGGGAATGATACTAGGCTATGTGTTACCTAATCTTTGGTAAGAGTTGTAGGGATTTAATGATGTTAGCTCCTTTGATGTATCACTTAGCTCAATTACACTAAAACCTACTCATTGCTAGGAAAAAGGAGAGCAAGATAACTAAAATGGAAATTTAATCTAATGTTGCTGATGCACATAAAATGATTTATCATCCACACTATTTGAAATTTTAAAAACACTAATAAAAAAACCCAAATATTGAATCCACAACTCTAAATGTCTATTATGCATCAATTTTTCATGTAGAGGTTCACCAAGTGATTGAAACCTGAGGGAGATGATGGAGAGGCCTAATTCAAGGCACTAAAATTTAAATGTATACACATGTTAGCTTCAAAAAAATTACATTAAACACTAAACATGATCTGTTTGACAAGATAAATAGTAGCTAGGTGAGATCAAGACTTTACAAGGGAGAAATTTATACCACATATGTAAATCAAACTAACATTGACACACTATACCTGAATAATGAAATCTGAAATCAGACTTCTATTCATCTTAAAAGGTTAAAAAGCTCAATCTTGGTAGATTCTATTCATGCCTAAGAGAGTGATCGATCAATAAAGATGGGAAAGAACAAGTAATATAGACAAAGGGAGAAGAGAGAAGAGGGAAATGTTGACCAAATTTGAACTTTAGTCAAATTAGGTCAACCCCTACATTTATAAACTTTTTAAAAGTTTATACATGTCCTATAGGAGTATCATAATGGTCTAAAAATCTTAATTATCATCCATTTAGCCTCGGTCTAAGCCTATTATACTTGTACTAGTCTAGTCAAATAAAGTCAAAGTTGGTCAACTAAGGTAAAACATAGTCAAAGGTTTAAATTGTGTTATAAGTATTCTTATATGGTCATTTAGGTGTCCTAAGGCATTTCTAATTCATATATTTGTCCTTTACCAAACTTTATATGCAAAATATGCCTTTTGGCCACTTTTGTAGCATAATAAATGACTTGTATGGACATTCAAGTAGGCTAGTTTGTCACCAAGAGATATTTCAATGTGGAGGTCAAGAGATGTCATGATCTATGAAATATCAATTAAATAATTAGTTATGTGTAGAAAGGGGGAGTTTCTCCTTAATTCTAGGCCCTTTTGGGTACTTGTATAGAATGGATGATCTTACATGTAGCTAAAAACGTGGGTAGTATTCCTCTTCACCTTGACACACTATTTTACATGAATTTTTTCAAGGATGATGTAAAAAGGTTTATTTTTTCTCCTTTTTCTTTAATTTTATCTTTGTAAGCCAAGGAAGGTCAAATTCAAACACTTGGTATGGGTTATACAAGTGGAGTTGGGAGGAATGATTTCAAGGGTGGATATTTATCTAAGTGTAATTCAAATCCATAAAAATAAATTTAAATTTTGTGTGCCCTCCTTCATGAAAAATCACTTATATTCTAGGTAGCATTTTATGCATTTGCATCCATGAGGAGGTCACTATTTTCACTTGTCTCAAGTTTTCGTGCTTTGGTTTAATGGTTTTGTTTATTTTAGGTGTTTTAAAAAGTTATATAATGCCTGCCCATGGGTTTTTCATGATTATATTGGATTTGGAAGTCATCATATTCCTAGGAAAGCCTTTTCTATTCTTGTTCTTGCTCTGGACCGTGTTTGCTACGTTTGCTAAAAATATGCACCTAAAGGTACACTGAATGAAAGATTTACACGTTAATGTGAAGGAATTAAACATGTATCATGTGTTTTTAATTATAAAAGTGCATTTGATGAACAAGGAAGAGACCATGAGGTCTAAACCTTACACCTACTCCACTCTTTCCTTTCACTATCTGCATATTCAAAGGGAGTGATTAGTCAAGGGTCTCCATGATGGCATCAGGCCTGAATAATGACCTTGATAATGCTTTCAAGTTGTCATAGGTATTTATAATTAACTTTTGAGATCTTGAGTTAATTCACACTTGATGAAGAAGAATAAAAAATGGATATGAAGGTTTCAAGGAAATGTGACTATGATTTTAAACTCACTATCCCAAAATGACTAAAATAGAGGTGCTTAAGATTTTTTGTAATATCATATAACATAACAAAAGGAGTTTTCAATGCTCTTGGTTTTTTTTTTAGAAATCCCTAACACATACAACACCTATGCCAAATTTGAGGCCAAAATTTTTAGAGGGAGATGGTCATTTGGATGCCCAAAAGTGCCCTATAACACACTAAAAAGCTTTAATTACATCTATAGGACTGTGATTCTAATGAGCCATTCATTGATACCACATCCTTAGGAATATCTCCATACTAAAATGACTTGTATAATGAAAAATAAATGTTTATAATATCAATATATCATAAGGAGAGGAGATGGATGTTTTGAGACCTCCCCAAGATTACTCCCTATCTGTACATAGGCCTTGGATGTGGCACCCATAGTAATGGTTTCAATAAGTGAATTAAAAGGTTGAGGTTTTGATGTTATCTTGAGTTTACAAGGTTATTATAAGGAATAAGAGTGTTTGGTTATTTTATGACCTTTAAATACAATCAAAGCATCATCAATCATATCCTAAACATCACTATGACAACCTACAACTAGGGCATAATGTCTTAGTCTAGGTAGTGATCAAACAAGTGCATGGAGGGAGGAATAGTTGCATATGATTTGTTGATATAGGCTCATATAAGGTGTTTGAGTTTGTGATTCAAGTGGGAATATTAAGGGTACCTATACTCCACTATAATCAACTTGATTTAATCCATGATAACCTAAAGGTCTTAAGTGAGGTTCACGAGGTAGATGACTACCACAGTCAAAAAAGTGAAATGGAAAAGGTATTGAGGTTCTAATGGTAATGAATATAAAAATCAATACTATTTTACATGTATTAAATTATTTATATATCATGAATTATCCCTTTACATTTTTCTAGGATCAATACAAGGCAAAGCACACCTATTGGTTTGACTGTGTGGAAAAACATAGTTACAACAAGGAATGAAGGGTTGATCTTGGATTGTAAAGTGTAAATAAATTATGATTTTAGATAGATGATTGAAGGTTGTTACATTTTAATTATTATTATAACATATTCATAAATAAATCACAATTCATATTGAAAAAAGAGAGCTTAAAACATACTTACATAGTCTTGGTCTAATACCTTACACACAATCTACCTATGCAAACCTAGTTTTGGGTTTTGTGTTTTTTGGAGTATCTGTTATTGGAATTAGAAGATAAAATTTGGTATGAATCACCAATAAAACCTATATAAACTGGCATACATGATTTTATAAGTTATAATCAAGTGTTATCAATGATATAATATCCTACTTGGGATAAAAGGCCTAATTACACTTATATGTTATAGATAGTAACCTCTTCAAAAGTCTGACTCAAGTTATTTGAGTTTTTTAAGGGAAAATGGAGGATTCAAGGTTTTATAATCAATAAAAGTTGTTAAAATGACCTAATAAATCATCTCATACCTTTAAAAATATATAATGAATAATGAGAATACTCTCTGGTATGTCTCAGAGATAGGGCGCTTTTAGTGGCCTAAAGTTTGCAGAGTGGATAAAAAGGATGAAGCATGAGATTTGGGGTTAAAATTTCCATGATAATAAGATATAAAAATATATATTAATCATATGCAATCATTAATGGATACTTTTAATTTTTTGGAAAAGGTCTAAGTGAAGTAAATACTTGACAAGGTGATTAGAGCCATTAGGCCTAGTTAAGAAATAGAGCCCTAAAGATTGCCCAAAACTACTTAAGTTACTATAAAACCAATGAAATAGACCAAAATTATTCCCTATTATGTCATAAGGCATTTCCAATTAGCTATTATGTAGAAGTGGTCACATATTGGTCACTTTTGGACCCAAGACCATGACAGGGTATGCAAATTGAAGGGGTACAATCGAGAGGTCAACTTAAAATGTTCACACCTTCTTGGAAATATTGCATGGTATTCTAAAAAGGTATAGGAAGATGAAGGAAGTCTCAAGCTATCAAATTGGTGTGTTAGTTGAAAGTTTAGATGTTAGAGGTTTATGAATAATCCCTTAAGGGCTAGTGTACTCAAAACTCTCCTAAGGCCCTATTTTATGACATGATAGAATAAATGAGGGTTAAGGTACATCCAAATGAAAAAAGGTAACCCTAAAAGTTAAAAATATGTTTAAAAACTCATGATGTTCAGAGCCATTGAGTTAGGTATTATAGAAAATGTATAGATCAGGTGGAAAGTAGGTTTCTTTGAGAATTTATTGTGTTTTTTAGGTCTTAAAGATGATCATGGGATAATGATCACTTTGGCAGATATTTTAGGACTTGAACCAACTCCCTATTCCACTTTAGAGCTTATAAATGCTCACAAGTGTCTTTGTTAGGCCCCTCACTTTAGCTAGTCTAAAGTGATAGTGGAAAGAGTGGTAACCTAAATTTGGAGACCTTTCAAGATGTGTCTGATGGAACAAAGCATATTAAGTGTATAAACATGTGTAATGAGACCCCTGGTATGGATTAGTTAAGAAGGATAAAATTATGCTAGTGCAAATTGTCAATAAAAGCCTCTTGGAGAGTGATTATGATTACAGATGATGATTCATCTTGTGTAAGATGATGGTAATGATTAGGAAGTCTTCTAATTCAAGTGGAGGCATCTTAGTAACTTTTTCTCCTTTGTGTACATGAGACACTTGTCCCTAGTCTATTTTGGAATGCTTAAGTAAGCCCATGATGAAGTTAGTTTCCAAGAGAGAGTGCTTGTTGAAGAGTTTCAATGCTACATTTGTGGAAAGTGCTTAATTTGGCATGGACATATGTTCACATCAATTTCTTGATCTCTCTTCCACCTCATTTCCATGTAAGATAACTGATCCTCACATTTGAACACCTTTCCTTGTGACTCTTCATCTTCATTCTTCTCTTTCTCTTCTCAAGTTTTATAAATGCAAGTCATTTTGGCTATTGTCAGGAGACCACACCTAACATGGTGAAGCCTTGCTAGTTTAATATTGTACTTTTCCATTGAAATAATATATGTAATCTAGTTTTGATCCTTAAAATTATCTAGTCTAAGTGTGTGAAGAGATGTATAGTGAATATTCAAGTGATTGATATCAATCCTTGCTACCTGTCAATCCTTCCATGTATGACGCAGGTTACTTCATTCGAAAAGGTCACATTAAATGTTGTTAGGAGTATAATTCTACCTTTCAAGTGTAAAAGTAGCCTTAGTGTCTAAAACTTATCTTTGGTTAACTAACCTTGATTATTCCTTCATATATTCCACCTTCATGTTTTAATTGCTAATATTAGAGTACTATAAGAGGTAAAAGTTGGTTTTGTGAGTCTTGTCTCCTAGTGTATTTGTATGATAATTTTTTGGAGGTATTCATGGTGTATCACCCCATAAAATAATATACTTTCATGTAACTCCTATCTCTTTTCACATAAGGATTATATTAGGTAACAAGTACATGAAGACATATGTAGGGAGATAGCCCTTTAAATCCTAGAGGTCTACTTCTAACATAGGTGCCCTATAGACTTGGAAGTAGTCCAATGTTTCCCAAATCTGGAAGAGGCTTGAACACCCTAATCTAGGGTGTAAGATTTGAATACAATAGTTTTGGCATGCCTAGTGGGATTATTTCATTAAAGTGAAGGAATTATTGGTGCTATCCTTCAGCTCATTAGCCTCTAAAGGAAATCAAATCTCCAATGGTGACTTTGAATGATTTCAACTAATGTAAGCATACCTATCACTTTAAAACATCAATTTTTGTATGTATTCTTCATTTTCCAATCAGCATATACCTCCCTATAAAGATGATCCTACTTTTAGTGTTCATGGTTTGTCCACAAGTTCCCTCAAGAGACTACACTTCATGAATGTTCATACCAACCATTCTACCCTCCTCCAACATCAACTCACTCCTATTACCAATCTATTTTTCTTAATGATCAGTTTGAGTAAGATGAGAATGAGTTGAACCTTGATTTGAAGGATTGAAAAGTGAATTAAGGGAGTTGAAGGAAATTTTGAAATATAAATAAGTAATGCAACGTCACTCTCATGTTCCTCAACAATTCAAGAAGGTTATTCCTTATCCTTTCATTACCACCATGATCATTGATAATGTCTTGATTCATAATTGTGTTTTTGGTTCTAATTCAAGTCATTATTTTATCCTAAGGCAATAGCTAATGAGTTGAACTTGTAGTATGAGTTTGATTCTAGAGTTGAATTTTAACTAAAATGGAGAGATGTAAATAATTTTGGCATTAAAAGAAACATATATGTGTCTTTTGATTTTCCTACTTATCCTAATGTTGCAATCCCACAAGATATAATAGTTATAGATGTTTAACCATACTTTTCTCTATTATTAGCTAATGACTTCATGCGTAAGATTGGAGGAAGAGTGTCTAATGATATGTCTCAATTTTTCTGTAGGTTTAAGCCTAGTTTGAAAGGCCAAATTGAGACAAAGGCAAGTAACAAGTTTCATTTATAGCTCTTCCCTCCAAGAAAACCAAATGTTGGTCATTATCATTATTATACTCCTAAGTCTCCTCTAAAGCTTAGTAATCCTAATCAAGAAATTTTCATAGAATCGTATTGTAGTCCATATTAGACCAAGAACCCAAACTATGTCATGCCTAACCTTGAGAGGAAGGAAGGTCCTATGCCTAGGAAAATTATGAAGAAGCAAAATTGTGTTGGAATAAATTCAAAAGGTCGTATAATTTGTTAAAATTGTCCATATAACCTTCATGCTAGATATTGTTAGAAATTACAAGACATACCAAAGGTTGACAAGGTACTTGAATGATTTCCATTTAGTACTTCTTATCTATTGCTTTCACAACTTGAGAATCAATTGATTGTTCCTAAGACTCTTCAAGAGTTATAAGATGATGATGCCATAAATGAGTTCCTTGAAAATATTTAATATTATATCTAAATTAACTATGATGAATAAATTTTCATTGGCACAACTCTTCACCCTAGTTGATCATTTTTTGAGCTTGAGGAAGGAGTTGATGACATGGTGCAACAAAATGAGGTTTTGGGAGAATAAAACACTTCAGCTATAAGACAAGAAGTAGACCATGAGTGGATTTATGAATTTTATCATGATTTATGGAATATGATGATGATAAAATTGCAACACAAGATGAATAAGAGGCACTCACTATCTAACATGATGTTCCATAATAAATTGGTAAGAATGTTGATGAACATCAAGTCCTTTCTATTGATCATGAAGAGTTGTGATTTTTGGATGACCTTGAGAATTTTTTTTTGAGATTGAATGATGCATCTTCACTTCATGAATATATTTAGAAAATTTTATAATATGTTTCAGCTAAACCTATTGAAATCCATAATGCACCTCAAGAAGAAGACATAGGTCACGCCTATATGTTAATGTTCAAGGAATATGAAGATGAGATAGATCAGTTTAATATTTAAACATTGGATGATGAATAATGTAAGCATGGTGAGATCTCTTCCCCTTTGTTTGATGAATTAAAGTTTTTATGTAATGAAGATAGTGACCAATCCATGGGACATTAGTTGGATGTGTTTCAAGAGCATGTTGTTGAGCAACTAGAGAATCTTATGTTCAAGCAAGAAGGAGAGAAATTAGATTGGTGTGATAGAGGCATTGAAGAAGGAAATATTAAACAAGAAAGTGATGATTTTTGGGATAAATTAGAGGAATATTATATAAATTCAAACATAATACTAGACACCCTTACTCAAGGGGATCATGAAGAGTCTAGGGAATAGTTGTTCAAACTTCTTAAAGCAATAGAGAAAGATTAGCTGGTCCAAGACACATACCAAGAAGGACATGAAATAAATGAGCCTTATAATGATGAGATTTCAACCTTTGATGCATTGATGAACTATATTATCATGAAGGAATATCATGATACATGCTTAAAATATTAAGAGGAATACATGAATGTTGAATATATGTCTAAATTTGATCCATTTAGATACATGCCAATCAAGGTGACAAACAAGAAGGATGAGTCACCAAGATTCTACTTCAACAAACCAATTGTTTACCACCATGAGGTTTCTTGTCATAAAATATACCTAATAAGCTTCCCCTTTGAACTAGGAGGAAGGAAAGACATGCTTGGTTAGGTGTACATTGCTAGTTTCATTTCAGTTTGTCTTATGTTTCTTAGGTGTTTCATACCACAAGTGTGTTTCCTTCACTTTATTTGGTGTGTGTCTTTTTTTATGTGTGTCAATCAACCAAATTGATTTTTTTGAATTAAATGTCTATTCAAGTCAATTTTAGTGCCCATATGCATGGGTCCATGCCCAATGGAAGGACTAGGCAATTGGTCCTTAACATAGGCAAGCATATTACCCCTAGGAATCACCAAAAGTGTTGACAAAACATGACCTTTGGTCAAATTAGGTAAATCCATACATTTTTAAACTTTTTAAAAATATATACATGTCCTATATGGGTCTCATAATGGTATAAACATCTTACTTATCCTTTATTTAGCCTTGGTCTAAGCCCATTCTCCCTGTACTAGTCTAGTCAAATAAAGTCGAAGTTGGTCAACTAAGGTTAAATTTAGTTAGTGGTTAAAATAATGTTATAAATATTATAATATGGTAATTTAGGTTTCCTAAGGCATTTATAATTCATATATTTTTCCTTTACCATGCTTTGTATGCAAAATATGCCTTTTGGCCACTTTTCTAGCATAATAAATGACTTGTACATACTTTTAAGGAGGATAAGTTTCCACTACGAGATATTTAAAATTGGATAATGTTAGGATATGTCAATATATATCAGATGTTAGTTAAATAATTAGTTATGTGTAGAAAGGGGGAGTTTCTCCTTAATTTTAGGCCCTTTTAGGCACTTGTATGGAATGGATGATCTCACTTACATCTAAAAACATTGGAGTATGCATATTCACCTCACCACACTATTTTAATTTTTTTTTTCAAGGAGGATTCAAAAAGGTTTAGTTTTTCTCCTATTTCTTCAATTTTCTCTTTGCAAAGCAAGGAAGGTCAAATTCAAACACTTGGTATAGGCCATACAAGTGGAGTTGGGAGGAATGATTTTGGGGATGGATAGTGATCTAAGTTTACTTAAACTAAATATAAATAAATTTTAATTTGATTCCTCCTCCTTCATGAACAATCAATTAGACTCTAGGTAGCCTTTTATGTACTTGCATCCATGAGGGGGTCACTATTTTCACTTGTCTTAGGTTTCTTTACTTTGGTTTGATGATTTTGATTATTTAAAATGTTAATAAAAGTTATATGATACCTCTCCATAGGTTTTTAATGATTATATTGGATTTGGAAGTCATCAAATGCTTAGGAAAACCTTTTCTAGGATGGTTCTTGCTCTGGACCATGTTTGCTACCTTTGCTTAGAAATATGCACCTACATGTGCCCAGAATGAAAGATTTATATGTGAATGTGAAGGAATTGAACATGTCTCAGGTGTTTTTAAGTATTAAAGTGTATTTAATGATCAAGGAAGAGAGCATGAGGAGTAAACCTTGCACCTAATCCACTCTTTCCTTTCACTATCTGCATATTCAAAAGGAATGATCATTCAAGGGTCTCCATGATGGAATCATGGTTGAATAATGACCTTGATAATGGTTTCAAGCCCTCATATGAATTTAGAATGCACTTATGATAGTTTGAGTTAGTTCACACTTGATGGATAATAATCAAAAATGGATATGAAGGTTTCGAGAAAATGTGACTATGATTTTAGACTCACTATCCCAAAATGACTAAAATAGAGGTCCTTAAGATTTTTTGGAATAACATATAACATGACAAAAGGAGTTTCCAATGCTCTTAATTATTTGGTTTAGTATTCCATACCATATAAAACACTTATGACAAATTGAGGCCAAAATGGTTAGAGGGAGATGGTCATTTGGATGCCAAAAAGTGCCCTCTAAAATACTAAAAAGCTTTAATTACATCTACAAGACTGGGATTCTAATAAGCCCTTCACTCATACCACATCCTAAGGATGTCTCCATACTCAAACGACTTGGATGATGAAAAATAAATGTGTATAAGTGAAATATATCATAAGGAGAGGATATTTATGTTTTGATACCTCCCCAAGCTTACTGCCTATTCATACACAGGCCTGGGAGTTGGCACCCACAGTAAGTATTTCAAATAGTGAATTAGAAGGTTGAGGCTTTGACATTATATTGATTTTTAAAGTTTAGTATAAGTAATACGAGTGTTTTTTTAATTTTATGACCTTCAAGGAGATTCAAATCATCATCAATCATATCCTAAACATCATTATGATAACCTATAGCTAGGGAAAAATGTCACAGTCTAGGTATTCATCAAATAAGTGGATGGAAGGAGGAATAATTGCATATGATTTAATGATCCAAGATCATATAAGATGTTTAGATTTTTTACTCAAGTTTTAATATAAAGGGGACCTATACCCCACTAAAATCAACCTTATTTAATCCATGATAACCTGAAGGTCTTATGTGAGGTTCAAGAGGTAGATGACTGCCACAATCAAAAAAGTGAAATGGAAAAGGTCTTAAGTGAGGTTCTAGTGATAATGACTATCACACTCAATAATATTTACCATGAATTAAATGATTTAAAATTCATTAATGATCCTTATACATTTTTTTATGATCAATACAAGGCAAATCACACCTATAGGTGTGACTATGAGGAAAAACATAGTTACATCAAGGAATGAAGGGTCTATCTTGGAGTGTAAAATGTAAATAAATTATGATTTTGGATAGATGATTGAATGTTCTCACACAATAGTTATTATTATAATATATTTATAAATAAATAATAATTCATATTAAACAAAAGAGAGCTTAAATCACATGTACATAGTCCTGGTATAATACCTTACACATAGGCTATCTATAGAAACCTAGTTTTGGATTTTGTGTCTTTTGGAGGCTCTATTATTAGAATTTAAAGCTAATATTTTGGTATGAATCACCATTAAAACATATATAAAATATAATATATGATTTAATAAGTGGGAATAAATTTTTAGAAAGGATATACTATCCTACCTGGGATAAAAGGCCTAATTACACTTCTACATTATAGGCAATCACCTCTTCAAAGGTCTGCCTCAAGTTATTTGAGAGTTGGAAGGGAAAATGGAAGAGTAAAGGTATAAAAAATAGTAAAATAGGTCCTCATTACCTATTAAATAATTTCATATATTCAAAAATATAAAATTAAAAAGGATAATACTCTTTATTTTCTCTCAAAGATAGGGCACTTTTAGTGCCCTAAAACTTATAGAGTTAGAGAAAAATGATGAAGTATGAGAGTTGGGGTTGAGATGGCCATAATAATAAGTTGTAAAAATCTCAAATGATCATATAAAAGCATTAATGGGGACTCTTAATGGTTTGTATGAGGTCTAAGTAAAGAAAACAATTGAGGTGATCAAAGCCATTAGGCCTAATAAAGAAATATAGTCCTAAAGAGAGCCCAAAACTACTTAAGGTGATATCAAACTAATGAAGTGGAAGAAAATGAGTCCTTAATATGTCATAAGTAATGTCTAAGTAGTTAGTATGTATAATAATTCACATATTGGTCACTTTTGGACCCAACACCATGATAGGGTATGTAAATTGAAGGTCTGCAATTGAGAGGTCAACTTCAATTGCTCATACCTACTTGGAAACATTGCATGGGATTCTAAGAAGTTATAGGAGGATGAAGGAGGTCTCAAGATAGAAAATTGGGGTGTTAGTTTAGAGTTATAATGTCATAGGTTTATGAACAATCCCTTAAGGGATAGTGTACTTAAAACCCTCCCAAAGCCCTATTTTATGACCTGATGGAAGAAATGAGGCTCAAAATACATCCATATGATCAAATTTGAACCTAAAAGTTAAAGATAAGTCGTTTAAAACTTCACGAGGTTTAGATACATGGAGTTAGATTGTAATTAATCCATATAGATTAGGCAAAAATTAGGTTTATTTGATAATTTCTTATGTTTTGAAGGTCCTAAAGATGATCATGGGATAAAAATCACTTGGGATGATATTTTGGGACTTTAAATAACTCCCTAGGCCATTTTTAGAGGTTAGAATCAATCACAAGTGTCCTTACTAGGCCCATCACTTTAGCTAGTCTAAACTGACATAGTGAAAAGAGTGGTAACCTAAATTTGGAGACATTTTAAGAAGTGTCTAATGAATCCAAGAATATGAAGTGTCCTACCATGTGTCATGAGACCCATGGTATGGATCATTTAGGATGGATAAAAATATTCTAGTGCCAATTGTTAAGAAAAGCCTATTGGAGTGTGATTATGATTGCAAATGATGATTATGCTTGTGTAAGAGAATGTTAATGATTAGGAAAACTTCCAATGCAGGTGGAGGCCTCTTTGTAAATTCCTCTCCTTAGTGCACATGAGACACTTTTCCATACTCTATTTTGGAATTCTCAAGGAAGCACATGATGAAGGTAGTTTCCAAGAGAGAGTGCTTGTTGAACAGTTTCAATGCCACATGTGAGAAAGGTGCTTAGTTTGGGATATACATATGTTCACATCAATTTCTTGATCTTTATTTCACCTGATTTCCATGAAAAGTAACTAATCCTCACATTTGGACACTTATCCTTATGACTCTTCATCTTAATTTTTCTCTCTCTCTTTTCAAGTTCTATAAATGCAAGCCATTTTAGCTATTGTTAGGTTACCACACCTGGTATGGTAAATACTTGATAGTTTGATATTGTGATTTTCCTTTCAAATAATATATTCAATTTGGTTTTGATCATATAAAATATCTTGTCTATGTGTGTGAAGATATGTATAGTGAAAATTCAAGTGATTGATATCAATCCTTGTTTCCTCTCAATCTTTCCATATCTGATGCAAGTCGTTTCATTATAATAGGTAACATGAAGTCTTTCTAAGTGTATGAGTCTATTTTTTAGGTGTAAAATTAGCCTTAGTGTCTAAAACTAACCTTGATTAGTATTTCATATACTCTACCTTCATGTTTGAAATGCTAATGTTAGAGTGCTTTATGAGGTAGAAACTAGTTTTGTGAGTCTTTTCTCTTAGTGTATTTGTATGATAATATTTTGGGGATATTCATGGTGTATTAGATCTTTGGCACCCATTGACACTATCCAATTTCCTGCTCACCATTATATCTTGACCTTAGATCTTGAGATTTGGAATGTTGTCACTCTCATGTTAAACCTTGGGATATTTTAATTCTAAAAATTATTTCATGAAGCTTTAACTTGATTTTCCCATGAACGTCTTGCTTTGAAAGTTTAACTTTGAAGCTCTATATCTTGAGATAATAAGCTCATCAAGACATGAAACTTGTAGAGCATGATCTAGGTATGAATATCTTGATATCCATGAAATATTTTGTCCTAAGAGGCTTTCTAAGTGCACTTATAAAATGTACAATTGAGCTAAACCATTTCTTTCTACATGACATCTTGTGATGGTCTAGTCCTTAAAAACTTGTACAAGTGATTTGATCATTTGCACATAAAGGAAATTTTCTCATCTATTTAATCCAAGTAAAAACTTGGTATGTGGGCCAAAATTGGCTGACATTTTTGGTGATTCATAAGGAAGCATGCCTGCTATGCTTGATAACCTAGACCACTTATCTTGACTAGTCCATTGGGCATGGAATCTTTGATTTGGTTCAACACATTGATTTCAGGCTAAAACTAACTGCCAACTTCTGGATAACTCTCTTGAAATAAAAAGAATAAAAAAACAAAATAAGAAAGTGAAAATGCATATAGGAACTTAGAGGAAATAAAAAAATAGATAACCTACTTAACAAAGGTATACGTAGGCACTTAGAGAAAAACATGAAATCTATTCCAATATAAATAAGGTTGTATATCACAATCACCTCCCTCCTAATTCAAATGAGAAACTCATGAATTCACTTCCATGATGACATGGAAAATGATGTGTCACACATTCCCTTGTAACTTGGTGTGTTGAAGCATTTTCAATGATGTCATGATCATATCATGGAGGTATCCTAGTGAATGGATGAAGTGTCTTGATATTATATGTGATAATGATAAAGTTTGCAATGTCCTTGTATTATTATAATCAAATGATGCTTGCTTGATATTAATTTTTGCCATGGTTTGAGATGTTCAGGGATGAGTCTAAAGTATTAAGCATATAAAAGGTGTACTATCATTAGTCAAGGATGATTGGAGAGCTTGTGTACATGAGTGGAATTTACCTAGTTCATCATTGTTCTCATCTGGGCACTTTGGGTCTAAAGGTATAAAATCTAAGTAGGAAGTTTGATGATGTCACCATTGCCATGTATGGATGAGTCGGGGGGAGTAGGTCATATATTTATGATAAAATTATCCCATATTTATTTTTAATTAAATTTTAGGCCATGAAATGAAGTGTGCAAAAATATATTCAAGTGTAAATTTGGGTTCCCAGGCAATTTGACAATGTTTTCCTATACTTAGACAAATTTTCATAAGGCAAGAAAGAGCCAAGTAGTTTGGTTATGGAATATCCTAAACATGTCAAAATTTCAAGATAATTTAATCATATGGGTTTGTTTAATTTTATGCCTATTTTATTTTTCATAAATTTAAAATCATTCACCAAAGCATGTCAAAATATATGCATGTGCAAATTTGGCCTTCCAAGGAATTCTTGACATTATTGGCTCTATGGCAGGAAAACTTGAGTGAGAAAATTAATGGAATTATATATCATACATGCAAAGGTTTTTCAATTATTTTTAAACATGTTTATATTATCCTATATTATGATATCATATGGTCTAAATTTTGTAACATGCGAGGTAAGAGATATGACAGTGCAAAGTTGGCCATCCATGCAGATTGTAATGGTTCCCATAGTCATTTTTGCACAAGTTAATGTTAGAGAATAATCAAAAAATAAATTTTATCCAAGAATTAATGAAGTATTGAGATGGTTACAAGTGTTTAATGTTTAATTTTTTAGTATAGATAAATATCAAGTTTCTTCCAAGGATCAACAGTGAGCGGGTGATCGTATAGATAAATATCAATGGTGTGCAGTAAGTCAAATGGGTCAAAGTGTTTGATGCTTAAACTAAGTAAATATCAAGTTAATTTTTTTTATCAATGTATCATGTTAATTAAAATATTTATATAATAATTTCTATGAGGACAAGTCTTTGAGGTTTAACATCAAGCAGAGATAAAGACCAAGCTACATATACGAGATCGACGAAGCACATTAATTCAAATAGTCAAGATGAAGATCCAATGATGAGCACTAAAAGGTGAAGTTTGAGTTAATTAAACAAATATTTACGGTTTGTATTTAATTTGAGTAGAGAGGACATGATATGTGAGCATGATATTCAAGGTTTAATTCCGACTGTTTGCATTTGAATATTTGAAATTGTAAAGGAAAAACTAGTGCTAGGTATTTTGGATATAACTTTTAATCCATTGTGAATTTTCTCATCATGTAAAGATAAAAGTTGTAGAGTATAAAAATATTAATCTATAAATATTTATTTTAAGGTTTTATTGAATGTATAGATACATATATTAATATCCAAATTTGACTATGTGTTTGACTATGTTCTACATGTAACCCGAGAAGGATAATTGAGCTCATTCTATTGTTGTTTCAATGTTTAATTATGAAATAGATATTGTAAAATGTTATAAAATATATGAGGATCATCTATGTGCATTAATAAGGTTTGAAAATTATAAAAATATATGGAAAAATCTTAAGAAGTTGACCATGTATTTGTTCATGATATTCATGTGCACCAGGTCAGTGTTTGAGTTATTAGAGCATACATAAAGGTGATTAGAGTTAACTATGATAATTTTATGATGTTTAAGGGAACATAATGAGTAGACCAATGTAATTGAAATTATTCCTATGTTTTTATTTTAATTTATGAAGTGCTTAATGGGTGAATATGTCTCTATGAGATCTGTGAGACCTATAAGGGCATATTCAATAGGTGTAGCTACTTAAGGGTGACCCATGGGTGATATGGATGACCTATGTGGATATTATTTCCCTATATATAATTTATATATATGTTTTAAGGGTTAAATCATGTATAATGGCTAACCAGGATGGTGATAATCATGAATGCTCTATATATAGTGAAATCAAAGACGATGATTTCTAGATGTGAGAGATTTAAGAAAGGCTTGGGTGTGTTAATTATGGATCGAAGGAGAGGTAGAGTGCCTAGTAGATGATTTAATGAGTAGATCATATTGAGGACTATATATATGACATATAGGTCATAATTATAGTAGTAGATGAAGTGCTCTTGTAGATTGAGTATGAACAAAGGTGAAGAGTGATAATCAAAATTCCATCTTTAGGTGTTGAAGGCATCAGTTAAAATGTGTATGTGTTCATAGGTGTTGTTGTGGAAGCTCAACATATAAGAGAATTATAGCCTATTTAAAAGGTGAAAATTGCTAAAGTTCTAGTTGTTTTGGCATCTCATCTAGACATGTGTGGTAACACCTTGTGGGATTGTAATCTCACTAAATAAGAGATGGTAGTTCCTTGATCAGTTGTAGCTAGTCTAAATTGGATCTTGTTATTATAGGATAATAGTAGGTTCCAGTGGTTTTTATTCCCCAAGAGGGTTTTCCACATATGTCATGTGTTGTGTGATTGAACTTGTATTATCTCTCTTTCTAATTTCCATTAATGATGTGTATGATTCATGAATGATTATGGTAGTTGATTAAGAACTTGAAATTATTGAAATTGAAGTTTGATATTTTGGGCTCATTGATTCCCCCCCTCTCAATGTTTGTACCTATAATAATTGGTATCAGAGTATGTATTTTGGTAAAGGCTTGATAACTTGAATGTGATCTAAAGTACAATATGGGTTGTCATCAAGGAGATTTATCTACTAAGTAAACACTGATGTTCAATGGATCCAATTATGATTTTTAGAGTGCAAAGATGAGGACATACATTATGTCCCTAAGGTTTGATGTATGGAAATCTATTTTAGATGGTTATGTTGCTCCTCTTACTCCTCCATCTAGTGCTACATATAATAAAATATTTGAGAATAATTCTAAGGTAGTGAATGCCATCACTTGTGGTGTTATAAATACTAAGGTCACCAAGGTAATCCATTGTAAATATACTAAAGAGATATGGGATAAGATTTAGATCATTTATGAAGGAGATTAAAAGGTCAAGATTGCTAAGTTGTGGACTCATAGAAGGCAATTTGAAATTCTCAAGATGAAGGAAGAAGATTATGTCACATCCTTTTTGTAGAGATTTGATGAGACTATGAACATCACTAGAGGTCTTAGAGACAACTTTAAAGAGGCTAATGCAGTTTAAAAGGTATTAAGTTCTCTATCTCTCAATTTTGATCCAAAAGTATCTACTATAGAATAAAGTCATGACCTTACTCAGTTAAAGATGGATCAATTGTATGACACCCTTAATACATATGAGATGAGAGTAAATGATGATATACCACCAAAGAAGGAAGGAAAATTCAAGATAGAAATGAAGCCTAAGAAGAAGTTCCAAGCTAACAAACCCAAACAAGATGACATATCTAACATTAATGAGGATAAACTAATTGCTTTGATTACTATGAAATTTAACATAGGATCAAAGATGTATAATTGTAAACTACCCTTCAAATGTTATAATTGTTGAGAGATAAGACATTTTAATCATAAGTTCCTTCATAAGCATGAGAATAATGGTGATGAAGAGCACAGTGAAGGCCAAGATGAAGACAAGAAGACATACAAGTAGAATGGATTCAAAAAGCATAACAACAAGAAGTCCTTCAAGAATAACAAGAGTCTCTATAACAAAGAAGATTGTAACTCATTAGATGAGAGTGAAGATAGTGACTTAGAATATGATCATGAAGATTATGGTCCTATTAAATATGGAGCCTTGTCATAGATAAGGAAGGAAGTTACTCACATTAGAAGTTGTCTACTTAGTGTACTTCAGATGATGATGAATATGAGGTGGATTGTGAAACTATATTGACGAATTCTCTTGAATAACTAAAGATTGAGAAGAATATAAATAAGAATATGAAATATAAACTTAAGTAGTATGAGAATAAATTCAATGTATTTGAGGAAATATTGGTTGAAGACTGTAGGGAACATGAAGGTGTTATCGTGTTTATGAATTCTAAGCTGGAATCTATGTTTAAAAGTCTAAGATATAAAAAAGAGAAATTCTCAAGGTATGATTATGAGATTGTGTCTTTGAAAGATGAATTAGAGAAATCTATGAGCAAGGTGGATTAATCTTTGAAAACAAATAATCAAAAAAGGATTGAAGGTTTTGGTAGAATGAAGACAAATCATATCAGACAACCTATTACCGTGAGGTATGAAAGATTCAATGGTTACTATTTCACATGTAATCAATGTGGGCATAGAGCTAGAGAATTCAAGAGACCTATTAGAAATGATTTTGCATGGGACTATGATGGTGGTCATCAGTTAAAAGGAGTGATAAAAATTAAGTGCTTAAACTATCTTTATGTGGGACATTTTAAAAACCATTATCCACATAATATGAGATAAGGTGAGTTCTCTTCAAAAAGGGGAGGTTTTTTTTTTTGTCATGAAAAAGGACATATTAAAAATTTCTATCCAAACATGGTAATACAAATTATGTTTCCATCAAGGAGTATGGTATGCTACAATTGTGAACAGAGAGGTCACATTACTAGGTTTTACAAGTAAAGGTCTACAAGTTAAAATGAGTTCAATTAGGATCCTAGAGTGCAAGTATGAAGGCAAGTTAGCACATGAAGGCCAAAGGTGACAAGTGTGAGTCATGATGAGTCTATAGGT
>JARHVA010001964.1:575000-732500 GCA_037957365.1 Torreya grandis | reverse complement strand
AGATCTACAAGGGCCTATTTGATAGGTGTAGCTGCTTAAGGGTGACCCATGGGTGTTATGCCCAACCAATATGAATGGTATTGAGTTATGTCTCATTGAGATAAATGACTTAAGGGTTAATTAATGCATAATGGCTGACTAATATGGTGATGATCATGAATTATATATATATATATATATATATATATATATATATATATATATATATATATATATATATATATATATATATATATATATATATATATATATATATTAAAATAAAAAATGATGATTTCTAGATGTGAGAGATTTGAGAGAGGCTTGGGTGTGTGAATTATGGAGAAAAGGAGAGGTAGAGTTCCTATTAGATGATTTTATTATTATATTAGATCTAAGAATATTTATATGACTTGTAGGTCATAATTTTGCTACTAGATTAAGTGCTCTTGCAGATTGAGTATGAGAGAAGGTGAAGAGTGATAATTAGAAGTCCATCCTTAGGTGTTGAAGACATAAATTCAAAAGTGGATGTGTTCATAGATGTTGTTATGCTATCTCAACATAAAAGGGGTTTCTATCCTCCTTGCAAGATGAACATTTATAAAGGTCTAGTTTTTATGGTAGCTCAACTAGATAGGTATGGTATCACATTGTGAGATTGTAGTCTCATTAAATAAGGGATGGTAGTTCCTTGATTAGTTGTTTATGTTCTAAATTATATCTTTTTATTATAGTACAATAGTCCAATTATAGGTCCCAATGGTTTTTCTTCCCCAAGAGGGTTTCCCACATATGTCATGTGTTATGTGATTGATCTTGTATTGTATCTCTTATTCATTTATATGAATTGTGTGTATGCTTCATGAATGATTATCATAATTGATTAAGAACTTGAAAGTGTTTGAAATTTAATTTGGATATTTTGGGCTCACTTATTCAACCCCCCTCTTAGTTATTTTACCTCTAACATGATGGTTAAAGAAGTAAGTCTCTTCTTTAGCAACTCCTTTGGCATGTTCATATGTGAAATAGTAAGAGCAAAGTAACCTCTAATTTAAACATATTCACTTGGTAGATCTCCCATTTTGTGAATCTCCAAATAAATTAAGTGCCTTAAAGGAGACCCTCTTATAATTGAAATCCTACCAAAAACCCCTACATTAGATTTAAAATCCATTCCTTTATAATCTAGTTGACTATGTTGACCACCAAATAAACATATATTACATTTTGGAAGTATACCAATGTATTTAAGCTTATCAAGGTGATTGTATCCCATTATAAAGATATAAAACAATTTCATGTCTACAATGAGCTATTAAGGTTATAGTATTGAAGGACCATCGACTCCATGTTATTTGGTTTGCTTGATAAGGTTACTCTCTTTGGCTATGATCAGAGTATATTCTTCATAGAGAACATCATATATTTCTCCTAAAAATTCAAACATGTCTTCCAATGATCCTTTTGGTTCATTGGAAACATTTGGCTACTCAATAGGTTCTTTAATTATATTAGCTATTATATCCATTTCTTCATCTTCTACATAATATGGTAGCTCAGCTAATGAGTTGATAGCCTCAGCTTCTTAATTTTGAACATAAGATGGTAGCTTTGCTTCCTCATCTTTTAAGATATAATTTCCTATTTCACATCCAAGATGAATACCAATACCAATCTCCTCCTCATAGACACATAAATCCTCCTTAGTGCATCCTTATTGAATCTCATTTGAATCAATAATTTTGTCTTTTAGTTCCCACATGACACGCTCCTCTTCTTGAGAGTGAATGGTATAAATTTAAGCTAGCTCAAATTTTGATACAATTTGAATTATTTGGGTAGCCTCTCCATAGAGGAAGGTCATGAAACTTATAACCTTGAACTTCTTGACCTCTTCCACCTCCTTTACATTATCAAATGGACTAGATATAGTTGGATACTCATGACAAAGGCTAGGAATCACATAATTTGAATGCATTTTCCATGGAGGTTTCCATGTTTGAGATGGATGAGTTACATGAGGAATGGTAGGTGGAGTTGGAAAAGGGACAACTATCCCTTGACGAAGTAGGAAGATTGGGACTTTGAATGGAATACATGTAGGATTTGGTAGTATGAATGGGTCATAAGGTATAAAATGAATTGGTGTGAAAATTTGTACCTCTATGGATTGATATTTAGGGGAATAATCCATATAACTTAGAACTTTCATTGGTGTATATTCCTCTTGATGTAATTTTTCTTGTACATGTATCTTAGCCTCTATCTTAGATTCTTCTTTCAATTCATCTATCTTTGCATCTTGAAAGACTAAAACATGCTCACCCTTTCCAACTGGTATCCCAATTATGAGATCCTCTTCTGAATCTAACAACTCATCATCATTAGTTATGAGTTCAAGATGGAGTTCACTAGTTACCTTTTTATGAAGTGGCATAGGATATTCTTAGGATTACTCCAAGAAAGATGAGATATATGTGACACCTTATTTGTCCAACTATTTATCTTTGATAGTCATGTCCTCCTAGTTTTTTTATGTACTACTCTGGATGGATTTCCAAGATGGAAATAATTTATATTCTTGAGGAGGGAGAGGTGGGGATTGTGTGTCTTTGGATTTTCCTGACTGCATGACTTGACTCAATCATGGAAACTTGGGGTCATGGTTTTCATAGATAATGTGCATTTTGGCTTGAGGAATGAAAAGAGGTATGTGAAGTTGAGGTGATGTTAAATTTATAGTTGTTAATGACTGGTATAAATTTTTAATTTTATCTTCAATTTTCCTAGCAAGGGATGTTTAAAAATTAGACCTTGATTTCTCATGATGGTTGGCTCTTTCAACACAAATTTACCTTTCCTCTTGAAATCTCCCTTGGATAGATTTATATGAGGGTAAGGTTAAGAGGATTTGGGGGGAACTATGATGTATGAGAATCTCATGTGGTAAGGGATTATGAGTGGTGATGGGAATCTAAACATGAGGTTAACATGGAGTGAATTAGGGAAGGTAGGGTGGGTGATGGGGTGTATGATGTTCTTCATGTGCTCCTAACTTCTCCTCAATCTTAGAGATGAGTTGATCTATATCAAGTATGTCACTACTATTTCTATAATAACCTCTCCTAATGAAAGGCATCCACTCCTTTTCCTATAACACTAAATTCCTAACTCCTCTAATGACATTTTTTGGAATTCCTACCCATACCCTTTCAATGCTTCAATGTTTATCATATTCCTCTATTGGTTTATTAGATATTTTTAAGGCTACATATAAAATGGCTTGGGGTATGAGTAGGATATTAAGGAATTTCATGCAATTATCATAACTGATCAAGAGGGTAACTAGGCTACATAAGGGGTAGATGAGACTCATATAAGGCTTGCTGATATTAGTAATAAGGGGGATCATAATAGATTTGATAAAACTCTTGGTAAGCTTAATTGAGATATTATGGATCATACTAGAACTACTGATAAGGAGGTGAATGATATGTATATTAACCATAGCTAGTCATACCAACCTCATATGTCAAATGAGATGTAACACTAATCAAAATCTTCATTGAGACATACCTAGGATACTTACAACTAGAAGGTTTTATTCAGAGTTACCACTGGTGTTAATTTGCTTTCTTCCAAAAACTAATTAGAGGAAAGACATACCAACAATATTTCCACTCTTTTGGATCTTGGTCTCACTAGGTGTGCCAAAATTATTGTAGACATAGATTTCACTCTAGCTGAGTAAAGGATTATTCATGTCCTCTACTCAAATCTTTTCTAACATAGGAATGACCCTAAACTATTGGTTACCTAATGTTGGGTCAAACCTCTAGGATTTTTAATAAGGATAGATACTCTAATGCATTGCTTAGCTCATTTAAGATAAAACCTACTCATTAATAGAAGAACAGAGATAAAGATAACTAAAAGGGAAATATAAGCTAATGTTGGCAATGCACCTAAAATGATTGCTCATACACTCTATTGAAACTTCTAAAAATATTAATGGGAACAAAAAAATACTAAATCTACAACTCCAAATGTCTATTATGCATGAGTATTTCATGTATAGGTTCAACAAGTGATCAAAACCTAAGGGGAGTGATGGAGAGGCCTAATTCAAGGCACTAAATAGTTAATACTATCCACATCCTAGATTCAACCAAAAGACATTAAACAATAAACATGACCTTAATGATAATATAACTAGTAACTAGTTGAGATTAGGACTTGACAAGGGAGATATTTCTACCACATATGCAAATCAAACTAATATTGACACACTATACAAAAATAATTAAATATAAATTTAGTCTTATATTCATCTCAAAAGGTTACAAAGCTCAATCTTGGTAGAGTTTAGTTATGCCTAAGAGAGGGATCGATCGATAAAAAGGTGAAAGAATGGATAATATAGAGAAAGGGAGATGAGAGAAGAGGGAAAACTTATCAAGAAATCAATCAATGAGCTACCACCACATTTATTGAATTCTAAACCATCATTGATCTCATCAAGACTAATCCTTTTAAATAAGTTAACCTAAATTTAGATCCAATAATATTCAATATTTCTCATTAGCTAAGAGATCCACTAGAAGACAAGGGTTTTTTTCAGGATGAGTCATGACTAAGTTTTTTGGAAAAAGGATATTTAAGATTTGAATAGAATCAATGCTCCAACTACTTCTCCAACCACCATATCTATTTATTTTGATTTTCCATGCAATATCCAATTGCTTCATTATGAGGGCAATGCTATTATATCCTTGGGCCAAAAAAATACATCACCATGTCTACTTTAAGTGGATATAGCTACCTCTTCTACTGAGGATATAGTCATATCTATAGATGAGAAATTTTTCCATAAATATATATCTTCCCCTACTCTATCTGAGCATAGGTTTTTATTATAGATTAAAAACTAATATAATTTATTAGTTCTCATATAACTACTATATATAGATAAAAAAGACTATAGACTACATAGCCTCATTCTTGATCTTCATTCACTCTAAATATATCAATTTTGCCTTTAAACCTTGTAATAACCAATGACTCATTGTATGCATAGATCTCCTTTAAATAAAAAATGAACACAATTAGGGAATAATACTATAACCCCAAAATATGGACCCATGCATGTTCTAAATCTTCAAACCCAAGGTTCATACATATATTCTATGACATAAAATATTTATTGTTAATGACCTTGACTGTATAAGTATGCCCCATGTTTAATGGATGCTTGACTGAGCTCTAATAGTGACATATGCTTTTAAAGCATTTTCTTGGGTTCAATTTGGATCATTCTTTGACCTCTAGTTTAAGTCTCATAACTTTGACCTTTCTTAGCCATTGATCTTAGTCTTGGCTTTTAAGACTATAAGACCTTTGACCTTCATAATTGGATTTGGATTTTGATCTAAGTTTCACATATTGTACTTATTGTTAGCTCCTTATCTTCTCTATAGGATCCTAGTAACTCTTTGACATATCATGCACCATAGATCTACTTTTGTACAAATAAATGCAAGCCATAGATCTTCTACTAGATTAATACATTTGAGACACTTGGTAGATTTTAATTATCCTTTGAGATCTATTGACTTATTGACACATCACTCAACATTAGATCTTCTTTGTATGGTTGCATGCTCACCATTGATCTTCCTAGACCCACTGACTATGTTAGTTGATGCATACCATTAGATATCTATCAGGACACCTAAGATATTTCAATTTTTTAGCTTCTCACTTATGCTAACCTTTTGGCTTGATGGTCACCATTAATCTCTTTGGTATGATTAAATTAATAATGTTAGATATTTGGGACCCACTGACACTATTATATTGCCTATTCACCTTTAGATATTGACCTTAGCTCATAAGATTTGTACACTTGTCACTCTCATGTTAAACATTGGGATATTTCAATTCCAATGGCTACTTCATGAAGCCTTAACTTGGTGTCCTTGTGATAATCTTACTCTACAGGTCTAAGTCTGAAGATTTATATCTTGAGATATCAATCTCATTAGGACATGAAATTTGCAAAGCATGATCTAGGTATGAAGATCTTCAAGTCCATGAAATATTTTGGCCTAAGAAGGTTTCCCAAGTGTACTTATAAAATAAACAATTAAGTTGACCCATTCATTTCTACATGATGTCCTATCATGGTGTAGTCCTTCAAAGCTTGTATAAGTCATTTGATCATTCTCTCAAATAAGAACTTGGCTCATCTATTCAATCTAAGAAAAATCTTGTTATGTGGGTCAAAATTAGCTAATAGTTTCCATTAACATTGTATAATGGCCTTGTTTCAAAATTCTTTAGGTTCATTTATGTCATTTCTTCATCTACACACTTAGATTTTGTGAAGGAGGGGCATGTGTACCTACCTATACTGATGGGGAAATGAATTCCTACTTTGTGTTTACTAGATAATAGCTTGTGATTTTCAATAAGTTGCCTCACTAGATCCATTAATCCTAATTTATAACTCACATTTCTCATGAAGGTGTAAGGGAAACTATTGAATTTACATACCCTAATGTAAGAATAGGTGGGGAATTAGATGAAATAGGAACCCCAATTGGTAATCTCTAAATTAGTAGTATGAAATAATATCTTCATTTCTAGTTCCTTAATAAGAATAACTATGATGTAGTAGATGAATGCATCATTGAATCTCTTAAAGTGATACTTATTTACCTCAAGAGTGAGGTCAAGGTAATAGTTAAACACTTTATTTGCCTCACTAGCTACTCTGTTGAGCCCTGGGAAAACTCTTCCTTTGGCCAATATATATACTAGATAAGAGGTCATGCATATTTTTGTGGTGGTTTTTACTTCCTTCAACTACTTATGAAGTGAGTCACTAATGAGTTATGTCAGTGGATGTATTTTTTATTCTTATGCATAACCCATATATATTGATACATCCATTCTCATAAGTTTTTTTCATCAGGGCTACCAATTACTGTATGTATTAATATGATTATATCTCCAATCTCACCCTTGAAATCAATATTTGCTAATGTCTTAGGAAATATGATGGATGTAACCTTAGGGATCCTTAGCCATTGTTTGTTCATTACTATCTAACATCTTCCATAATGACACCAATTATAGATCTAGATGTGTCGATGTGGATTTGGAATGGATTTGTCTAGTACCTAGAGAAATCAATATCAATCATTAAGGATCATCCCATCTCGTTTACAAGTAGGAAATTAATCCATGTAGAGTAGAACTATATAACAATTAATCATGAGGTACTGGCCATGGTCTATGCCCTACAAAAATTTATGAACTACCTATTGGTGACCCCATTCATCTTCTTCAATGATCACAATGAATTTAATTACCTTGTGAATAATCCCATTCTCTATGGGCACATTTGTAGATCAATATTTATGTTTCAAGAATTCCAATTCTCAATTGTTGTCAAGCTTAGAAAATAGAACTCAAGCCTAGACCATTTGTCCTACATCAACTCTAGTGATACAATAATGCCTATTGAGAATGACATGCTAGATACACAAATATATATGAGTCCAATACATCGCTAAGGACTTGGTAGAGATAACCACTTTTATAACCTTAATATTTACACCCTAGACCATGATAGCCAAACAAAAAAAGTAGCTCACAATTCATACCACCCCCTTTCGAATCATCAACAGGGAGATGTATAAATTAAGTCATGATGAATTCCTTTCTCTTGAAATAATTTTTTTGATGATTTTAGATTTATATCTAAGTAAATATCAATTTATAGCATCAAAAACATAGAGTCAATAAATTCTGGTTCCAAATTTAGAATCAATTCCCATTTATCATTCAACACCTCTCTCTTATCATCATCATAATGATTTTCTAGCATGAGTATCAACTCAAGGATTTACACAGTTAGTGGGAAAGTTGCTACCTAGGGTTGTCCAAAGTTATAGATGCTTTGGATCTAGTCATTTTAAAACTCAACATTGATTTTAGTCCAGAAATCACCTAAGTTAATGTGACCTAAGTATATGTCTATAATCTTATTTTTATTAGATTCTAGACTGAGAGTGATACTGGGTAGTTTAGACTTGAACTTCATCTCTTTCCCAGACATGGATTTTGGATAAATTACTAGGGGAACATAAACTATAGAGTTGGAAATATTTGCATGTGTAAAATTTAGGTGGAAACTCTATCAAAAATTAGAGTTGCTCTATGTATTGGAAAAGTTCATAGGAAACTAGAGTTTGAAATGTAGGTAGAAATTTCCATAGGGATTTAGAGTTGTAAATTTAGTATAAATATCCATGGGGATATATAGTTTCAAATTCAAGTAGAAATATTTGTTGGATATTATAGGTACAAAACACACTTACATTTCTCGGTGAAAAATTTAGTGGGAATAGGGATTGTTAAACTAAATAAAAATGTCTATGAGAGTTATAAGTTATAGTTGCAGGTTAAAATCCCATAGGAAAATGGATCTATTATTTCAATTGGAAATTCCATGGGGAACTATGAGGGGATCTATAAAGGAATGTGTGACTAGTTTTTAGAAATATCTCAAGAATATTCACCTAGTTTATGATTTTTAAAACCCTAGGTTTTTATGGTGGAGATGTGAGGGAACTTATAAAATGTCCTCTACTCTTTTTTATGACAACATAAAATAACCCTAAACCAAAAGACAACTAATAAATTCTATTAAACCCTAAAAATTGCAACCAACTCTACAAAGGAGTACTGCAAATTAAAATAACTAAAAAAATGAGTGTAAATTGTAGTAAATGATGGCTTAAAGAAACATAGAGGATTCAAAGGAATACAATGCAAGGTTAATGACATTAGGGTATGTCTTCTAGGCATAGTGTACGGAAAAGAGTGAATGGTCTTTGGCATGGCTTACAGGCTGGTTCCCAATTTGAGGCACAAAGATCTAAAGTTTAATTAGAAAAATTAAATAATGACTTTTAAAATCCCTAATTTCATTTATATAGACCCTTGTAATAAATGTTCTAAAGGAGGTAGTTGGTGGATATCTGGAGTCTTCAAACATATTTGAAATTTTGAAATTTTGTTAGTAACACTTTGATCTCTAGATTATTTTATCTTGGCTTGGTTGACCCTTTGAAAATGGGAAGGTAGAACTCAAGGAATAATTTATAATTTTATAAATTAAAATTTTCACTTGGATTTTTGGACTCCATAGGGAAAGTGGTCATAGGGAAACATAACTCAGATTGCAATCTAAAAATTTGTAAGTTACAAATTGCAATCAGAGTTCTAATTTTTGGTTGGAGTGTTGCATGGGAAACATAAGTTGGGAAGCAACTTACAATTTTGAAAATTGTAAATTGTAGTCAAATATCTAGTTTTTATGGGGTATTTGGTTTGTGGGAAGTGGAAATCCATTTTTAATTTTTAATTTTACAGATTACAAATTGTGAGTAGGGTTCTAGTTTCTATTGGCTAGTGTTTTAGCGAGAAGTGAAGGTTTGGATGTAATTTATAATTTTGAAAATTGTAATTTGCACCCAGATCTCCAATTTTTGTAGGCTTAATGTATTGTGGGATCTAGAATCTAGGAAGAAATTTAAAATTTTTTAAACTATAAATTATATTCCAATCTCTGGTTTTCATAGGCTTATGTAAATGAGTGTTTTAGGTCAATTTAAGGCATTTTTCCAAAAAAATAATGGGTCTCCCTCAGGGTGATTGACATTTTGATATTTTTGGTATAAAAATATCAACATTTTTGGTGACCTCTATGGGATGATTCCCTACTAATTAGTTTATTTCTAGTAGACTTCTAGTTCATTGGGCATGGTGTCATTCTAAGCTTAACACACTTTAACTGGTGAAGAACAAAATTGGGTTTTGCATAAACAAGAAAAAAAGGAAAAAAGAACAAATGAAGGAAACAAAAACTCTTAATGAGTCAACCTATGTGAAACCACTTATTTGGAAAACATAACTAACCCTATCATATACAAAAATCTATATTTTGGAATCAATTACAATCTCAAAATCAATATTTTAGGTATATCCCATTGAATGGGACAGGGAGTTTTAATCCATCAAGCTTAGATAGATGGAATGCATTAGCTCATTTTCACTAAGTTATAATAGATAGACCACACCATATTACATCAAACTTGGTGTTCACCTAGTTTAGCCTTGTTTGTATCCCATTTGAGAACCATGTCTCCTTAATTGAAGCTCTTATCAATTGATTTTTTTATTAAAATTCTTCTTCATTTAAGCCTAATTTAGTTCCATAACTTCCATTTATTAGTTGTTTATTTCTTCTAGTTCCATGAGTTCCACCAATCTTACTATCATTTCATCATTATCAATCAAATCCAATTGATGATTGAGTTCTATATATGGTGACTCAATTGATAGATATACTTGGGATTCCCTTCCCTATACCAACATGAATGGGGAGTTAACAATGTATCTCTTATGAGTGATCCTACCAACCTAAAATGCTAATTTCAACTATTTGTACCATGTCCTTTGGTTGTCCTCCATTATTCTTTTGATAATTCTTATGAGGTTATTATTGGTAGACTCAACCAATAAATTACCCTAAAATTTATAATTAGAATAAGTAGTTAGGTATACATTGTTATTTATAGCCCATTCAATCACTTAGCTTCCCATAAAAGCATTGGCATTATCTCAGATAATGGTGTGAGGAACACAAAACCTTAAGATAATACCATCTATGAATTCTAGGATATATGCCTTTGTGGCATATTTTAGTGTAATTACTTTAGTCCATCTTAAGAAATAGTCTATTTGTAACAACCCATTTATGGCCCATACTCAATGGTGGATTGATCATACCAATGAAATCCAATTCCCATTGAGAAAAGGGTTGGTCAATTTGCATTGGTCTGAGAGGAAAAGATGATAATCTTGGATTTCCTACGAATTATGTACACTTCTTGTATTTCCTTACCCATTTTTGGGAATCTTTGAATATGTTAGGCCAATAATATCCCCCTCTCATTATCATGATCGTTGTGGTTCTTGTAGATAAATGTCCACCCAATGGGCCATCATGAAATTCATCAAGTACCTTGGGGACTTGATTATGCTCAATACATATGATCATGACTCCATTCATATCTTTTTTGAACAATATTTCATCAACAAGAACATAAGGAATGGATTGCAGTGTAAAACACCTTTTTTTGGATTGTTTTAGATTAAGGTAAAAATAGGTTTTGAAGGGACCCTGAAACCCTAAACAAAAGGAGAAAGATAAAATAGTAACGTCCATAGGAAAGCCTAAAGCCTACTTCATCGAAGTAACAAAACCAAGATACAAAGACCTGAAGCTAACAAACGAACAAAAAGATAGCCCCCAGGTTTTACAGAGACTTGGAAACTCCATAGTAAAAGCTCAAAAAACCAGGTACCAACACCAGAAAACACAACCAACGAGCAAAACCAACTAAAAGAACCAAGAACTATTCTTCTAGTTCTAATATCATCTTCACTACTTCCTTACCTTTCACAAAAGTGTCCTAGATGGCAGCAATCACCTGTGTAGATCCCTCTTACATTGCATTCTTTCTTGAGCTTTGTCTAGTTCTCTTACTAGGCCCCTCTAAAGTTTTGATTTCCTCATTTGCTCTTTTTCCAATGTTTACAGTAGCAGCACAAATGCTAGAGGTTACCTCCTCCATCTTTATTTTGCTTTCCTTTATGAGTTCCCTTAGGTTGTTCTCATAATCTTTGAGTTTTATGGGAATATCCCTCATCTGCTTTTCCATGTTATTGATTTTGTTCCAAATTGCCTCCTGTTTACCCTCCATTATTTCCAATTTCCTATTGATTTCCATTATCTCCTTATACATCCATAAATCAAATTAAAGAGTAGCATCGGCTTTACAATTGGCCAATCTAGTAGGTTCATCATTCTACCTTTTGTCACTCCAATCTTCTATGTTCTTTTTAGGATTACTTCCAACTTCTTCAATATAATCCTTCATTTCCATTCGTTCCTATTCCTTTATTTCAGTAGGGCTTACTTTTTTGTTACTTACTTCCTTTACTTGAGCTCCCATTTCCAATATTTGGTTAGTAACCTGAACTAGATTTTCCTTTTCATTAATCAAATTAGGGTCCACAGTAGGATCATCTAGATCTTTATCCATTTCCTCAAACACTTGCTGGTTTTCTTTAGACTCATGGTTGCTATTTTTAGACTTTTCCTCTATAGTGACTCCTTTCTCATTCTTATCTTGCACTTCTTCTTCCTCACTGGAACTTGAATGCCCACTTTTTGTTCCTCCTTCTTCCTCTAGACTCTCCTCCCCAGTGTTTTCAGAACTTTCCCACTCTATTTCCTTATTAGCAGTCTGGTTATTGATGCTTGGGAGTTTGAATTTAGCTTTTTCATTCCCTTTTAGTATTTCTTTCTTATTACTCTGTAGGTCCTTATATTTTCCTGAATAAGGATTTGTTACAATGGCCTTATTCTTGCAATGCCCTTCAATTAAAATAATTAACCCCTCATGCAGGATGGGATGAGATTCCTTTTTCCTATGAGCGAACAGAGTTTGGAGCAAGGAAAAACACAGATAAAAAGGAAAGGAGATTCTTACTTTGTGTTTGAAGTGATTGAGAAATACAAAGTGAAATTTGTAGACTCTTTTGCTTCTTCCATCAAGTATGAAGTACTCGTGGATATAGCATAAGATGTCCCTCCAGATGCCCTTAATCTGCTCTAATTCAAAAAAATCTCCACTTTTTTCTAGCTACTGCTCCTCAGCATCCATTTTAGGGAATTTGTAAAAAGCCTCATTGGAAATGCTTATCTGCTTTGAAAATTTTATTCCCTCCATTGGAAGCCCCATCACCTTTGCTATGAATTCCTCAGTGAGATTCACCGTAATTCCATGCAAGGTAACCCTATCATCAGTCCAATTTTTGAAAAAAGTCATTGTAATATGGGGTTTTGAGCCATGAAGTCATTCCATGTAACTCACAACCTTTCCTTTTTATAGGATCTTCCAGACATCTTCTTTTACTTTTCACTCTTTGCAATATTTGGGTTCCTGCTTCCTTGGTTCTCCTTTCCTATTATGAGCCATATGAATCTCCTTTAATGCCCAAACCCTGTCAGCTAAACAATGAACTCGACTATTACCAATTTGGACTAGAACTCACCTATATTTTGGCACATTTTGAATCCTCCTCGTGTACTCTAAAACATTTCTATTTAATGAGTGTATATCTTCCTTTGTGGATCCACTCCCCCAAATCATTAGTTTTTTATTCCAATTTGATCTCTCCCTCCTTAGCATGAATTACATCATGATGAATGAGCACTCTAAGATCCACATTCTTGTTTAATGTCTTCTACCAACTCACCTTGTGTCTTGCTTGAACTGCATAATTTGCTATCCAATCAGCAACTCCATTTGCTTCATGATATGTATGGGTAATAGTGACTTTCTCAAAAAAATTAATTAAAGTTTTCATTTCCATCACCATATCCTCTATTGACCATGAGACAGAATTTTTATTGTTTAAGATATTTATGATATTCAAGGAGTCCCCTTCCAACCATAATTTCGAATATCCCGATTCAACAACTAGCTTAATGGTTTGGAGGGCAGCACAAGCTTCAGCAATATGGCAGTTCGACTTACCAATGGGAATTGCAATAGCATTGATTATGTTTCCCATATGGTTTCTCAAGACTCCTCCACATCTTGCATTCCCTGGTTTCCCTTTAGCAGCTCCATCAAAGTTCCCTTTGATCCACCCATGAGGGGGGACATTCCAAGTTACACCAAGTCTAGGATTTTCATTTTTTACATTAAACTTTTCTGATCTTAAAGGATTATCAATTTGAAAGGTAGGATTAGGATTCCTTTGCAATGAAAAATTCTCCTTGATATCTCTAATGATGTTCTACCCCACTACCCATCCTGGAAGTTCTTTACTTCTAAAAATATGATTATTTCTTTCTTTCTTTCCATATTCCCCACCAAATATGGTGAAGAGTTAGTTTCCATAGAAAAAGAACATCAGGATTCTTAGAGGGACAGTACCAAGTTTTAAAAGATAGATCCACACTTTTATGTTGAATCCAAGCAATACCCCAAAGATTGAGGATTTCTTTCCAAACTAGCTGTGTAAAGGAACAGTTCACAAACAAGTGATCTCTATCTTCAAAACCTTTTTTGCAAAGAATACACCTATTCACTATGTTTATTCCTCTTTTCTGTAAGTTATAAAGAGTCAAGATTTTGTTTTGGAGAAGGGTCCAGAAGAAGATTTTGATTTTAGGGATGAGTCCCTCAATCCAGGCATGTGTCCATAGTGGTTGGTTACCATTTCCCTTTGAATTAAAGATGGTAGAAACTTTAAATTGTCTGTTAGGCTCGTCATGCCAAACAATCTTATCTTCAAGATTAGGATAGATGGAAATAGCATTGAGGGATATTTGAATATTATTGAAATCTTGATTAATATCATTAAGGTTCACCCATGAATTGTTCTGCTAGTATTAATGAACCATTATTCCATATCTTTGCTTACAATGGTCAATTACTTCTTTATCTTGGAATTCTTCTATCAAAGGGATTTCTTTTAACCAAGCCTCCTCCCAGAAATTCACCTTTTTCCATTACCTACTTTCCAGGAGCTTCCTTTTTCTAAGATTTGTTTATTACCCTGAACATCCCCCCATATAGAAGATGGACGGGTTACGTCAGGGTAAGAAAAGAATTTAGGGAGGGATTTTGCATTAAATAAATACTTTTGCTTCCATATATTGCTCCATTCTTTGTTTTCATGAAAAACCCTCCATCCCTGTTTTGCTAAGAGAGTTGTATTCATACTTCTTATTTTCCTTATTCCCAATCCTCCTTCCCTGAAAGGTTTACAGATGTTTTCCCAGGCAATTAATGGCATTCTCCTTTTTTCCTCGGTACCTATCCAAAGAAAGTTTCTCTGGATTTTTTCAATTGCTTCTGCAAATTTGGTTGGAATTCTAAAAAGACTTAAAGCATAAGTAGGTATGATTTAAGGACATGCTTTGAGAAGGGTTAGCTTTCCTACCTAACTAAGAAAATTTCCTTTCCATCCCGCAAGTTTCTTGCTGAATTTATTAATGAGATCTTCCCAAAAGGCTTCAGGGACTTTCATTCCAAGACGGAGACCCAGGTAAGAGGATAGGAAAGAACCAATAGAGCATTCAAGGATTTTAGCTATTTTGTTCTATCTTTGAATAGGGGTATTAGTGAAGAACACTACACTTTTTTTCCAATTAATCAACTGTCTAGAGGCAGATGAGTATAAACTTATAGCTTGCTTCAAAGTTCTAGCTTCCTTGACTTGAGATTGCCCTATGAAGATAATATCATTAACAAATTGTCCATGGGAGCATATTAGAGGATGAGAAGAGGGTTTAAGACCCTTAAATAAACCTTTACAAACTATGTCTCCTATATATATTCCCATACAGTCGGACATAATTACAAACAAAATGGGGGATATAGGGTCCCCTTGTCTCAATCCCCTTGACAGATTAAAGAAATGGGATGAGCTCCCATTTACTAGTACATCAATTGAGGTAGTAGATATCAACTAATAAATCATATCTACCACCTTTTGTTTAAAGCCAAAAGCTGTTAAACTATTTGAAAGGAATAACCAGTCCACCCTGTCATAAGCTTTTGCAATATCAACTTTCATAATGAATCCCTCATTGTTAGAACTAAACAACGAATGAATGTTCTCATGAACAGTAATTATAGAATTGAGGATTTGTCTACCTGGGATAAATCCATTTTGCTAGTTGGCAATAATTGAGGGGATCACTTGAATAAGTCTAGATGTAAGTACTTTAGATATGATCTTATAAAATGAGTTGCACAGGCTAATTGGTCTAAACTGATCAGGTGAGTCAGCTCCTATCTTTTTTGGAATCAGACACAAAAAAGTAGAATTAACTTCCTTAAGTATCTTTTTGGCTCCAAAGAATTCCTTCACCACATTACTTACATCTTTACCAACAAATTTCTAGAGTTTTTGAAAAGGAACATGGGAAATCCATCTGGTCCCGGTGCTTTATCTCCTCCTAGAGAACAAACTGCTTTGAAGATTTCCTCGTCCTTTGGTATTGAGCATAACATTTTGTTCTATTCCTTCGAGACCAGTGGAGGAACCACGCGAAGGATATCAGCTTGATTTTCCAGATTGATATTTATGTCAGCCTTCATCAGGGAAGAGAAAAAGGATAGCATTTCCTTCTTGATTTCTTTTTCCTCTGAAATCTTCTAATCTCCCTTGTTTAGGTATTGGATTTGAGTTTTAGCTCTATGCTTCAGAGTGGAGAGGTGGAAAAACTTTGTATTTTTATCTCCTTCTTTCAACCATAACACCCTTGATCTTTGTCTCCAATAGATTTCTTCCTTGGTTATTATTTCTTGATATTGAACTAGCTTTTCACTTTCTTCAGTAATGAGTTCTGAAGTGTATCCATCTTGCTAAATTTTTTCCTGAATTCTACTAATTTCCTCCTTGATTGTATTCTTTTTCTCAAAGATATTTCCAAAAAAATACTTATTCCATTTCTTAACTTCCTTTTTAATGTTTTTGAGCTTGGAGACAACTCTAAAGAGAGCCATACCCTCAATAGGTATATTCCACCAGTCTTCCATTTTACTTTCAAACTGTGGGTGATGCAACCACATCTTTTCAAATCTGAAAGGGTGATTCTTTTTCAGATTCCTTTTGGCCGCTGTGAAGAAAAGAGGATAATGATCTGAACCTATTATATGGCATGCTTCCAACTTACATATGTATTCTTTTGTCCAATCTGGAGAGATAAGGGCCCTATCAAGCTTGGCCTATATACATTCATTGCCAATTCTCTTATTGCTCCAAGTAAACTGAATTCCCTAAAGTTCCATATCCATTAGTCCTTCTTTGTTTATGAATTCCATTAGATCAAATCTCCCTTCCAATTTAATAGTATTACCTCCCTTTTTCTCATGATCATATAGTGGTACATTAAAATCTCCTATTATAATCCATTGACCACTATAGTCTTTGCTTTTGAAATTTGAGATAGTCTCCCAGACCTTTTTCCTTTGGAACTTAACATTAGGAGCGTAGATATTTACAACATACCACCTTTCCTTCTGGTCAACACTAGTTATTTTAACAATCATAAGATTTTTACTTTCCGTCAAAATTGATCCAGAATAATTATTCTTCTTCTAAAGCATCATAGTACCCCCTGAAGCACCTTCAGAACTACTGGCCTTAATGGAATAATTTTTAAAATCTTTGATCTGTTCTGCTTTCTCTTTACTCATCTTGGTTTCTTGGAGCAAAAGGAAATCCGGCTTTTGGTCTCTGACAAAATTCCTAACTATATTCACTTTGTTAATACTGTTTAACCCCCTAATATTCCAACTTAATATTTTCATTACTATTTAATTAGGTATATTCTGATAGAGTAGTCTACCTTCCATCCACAATATTCTATTTGCTTTCCATCTCTCTGATCTGATCTAATCTGTAAAAATATGGTCATGTCATAAATCCAATTGTTGAAAAGAGGTGGATTGGCTGGTTGAGATGCATTTTGAGAATATACTACTTTAGATATTATTTCATTAGTCTTGATATCAAAATCCATCTATTCACATAATCCCTTTCCTCTTATAAGCTTTGTAATTTTGATGTCTACATCATACTCCATGAGTTTCTTGATTCATCCTACTCTTTTTTCATTTATTTCTCAGCTCAGTAGGAACTTGTTGACTCCTTGGTGACTAACCATAATATTAATTTTATTTTTGGAGATCATATGCCTAAAAATTTTGAGAGCTTTAATTACAACATACACTTGTTTATCCATAAAACTATAATTTTCTTCATAATCCTTGAAGGATTGACTACATAAAGATATTGGATGTTCTAGTTGTTATTTATTATACTGAATTATAATTTTTAAGATGTTTCCTTCCCCTCCAAATCATAGAGGATGAAATCCTTCTCATAATTGGTGTTGATAAGGTTAGGATCCTGATAAATAGGCTACTTGATATATTCAAAGTTGTCTTTTCCTTCTTGTGTTCAACTAAAAATGATACCTTTCTTAATAATTTAAGTAAGGGGTTTGGCCATAGAGTAAAAATTTGAAATAAATATTCTTATGAAGTCTATTTTTCTAAGGAAACCCTATAATCATTTCTTATGGAAAAGTAGTGTTAATGTAGATATAACACTTATTTTCTCTGGGTCTATTGAAAGACCCTTTTTGAAATAATGTGTCCTAGTAGTTTCCCTTCATGAACTACAAAAATGCACTTTTTTGGATTGAAGGAAAATTCAAACTCTTTACACCTTTAAAAAAATTTCCTAAGCTGATCAAGATATGCATCAAAATGCTTTGAGTAAATAGTGATATCATCTAGGTATACCAAGATCATCTCATTTATCAAACCCTTGAAATCCATATCCATGGCTCTTCAGAGTGTTTCACCAGCATTAGTCATAATAAAAGGCATCTGTTTATATACATAAACACCCCATTTTTTAGTGAATCCAATCTTAAATTGTTTTGATTCTTGCACCATTATTTGGTTATATCTAGAATAATTGCCTAGAAGGGAAAACCTTTCAGATATTGATATAGTTTGCATAATTTTCTCCATAAGTGGAAGGGGTTAATGATCCTTTAGAGACACATTGTCTAGATCCCTAAAATCTATACAAATCTTGATTTAAAAATTCTTCTTTCTTATAGGGACCAAATCAACAACCTAAGATTAGTGTTTGGTAGGGAAGATGACGTTACCCTCTATAAGTTTGGATAACTCACTCTTCATCAAGGGTTATTTTCTTAAATTAGTCAATCTTGACTTTTGTCTAATAGCCTTGGTATTTAGATCAATATCTATTGTATGTTGGTTTAAGCTAGAGTCAAACCCCCTTATATCATGATAAATCCAAGTGAAGTTATCATCAAACTCTTGACACAATTTAATAAAATATTTTTTTCAAAATCATTACATACCTTTCTTATCTTTAGTGATTTCCCTTCTAAGATGACAAATAGCTCATAGTCTTCCTCATTTACCATGATATTATTATTTTTGCCATTTAGATAATCATATAAATTAAAAATGTTTTCTAGAGTAACAAGACCCATGGGTAATTTTTTTTAATTTAACTAAATGATATGATCTCCATATTGATCTTAGAGTTTTGACTAGTTTCTATCAAAGAAATCTAATTCTCTTAAAAAGTTGATAATTTGTTGATAATTATCGAATACTTGCTAATTGGTCATATTATCAAGAACAAATGGCCTTACTCTCAACCTTACATGTTGTCTAATTTTCTTCTTTATTTATTTAGGTAGGTTATATTGGGAGCCTACTGAGGCTATATGATCAACATCTTTATTCTGTGCTCTTCATACTACTTGAATCTTTAAAGTGGTAAAGTATTCTAACATGTCCCAAACCCTATTTTTTAAGATCTTAGAAAATTATTGTTAGTTACACTTCTATATATCAATTTTTGAACAATAAAAACACTATCACCAAATATTTATATGGATTTTATCCCTCTCTCCTTGACTAATTGCAGTTCTTGAATCGATGCTTCATATTCAACTACAATGTTTATGTAGCTGAATTGAAGTCTGAAAGATTAAAAATAGATCTCCTTTTGTGGATAGATAAATATAATATCTACACCTACACCATCCCAACTTATCAAACAATTGAATAATAACTACCACATTCCTTAAATATATTTAGCTAGTTTGACCAAATTTGAGATGATTGCATCATTTTCATGAATGCAATATGTGGCCAACTCGACTTCTTACACATAGTCATAAGGATAAAATTTGAGATATGATCCCCATTTATCTAGATAAGTGTTATAAATCTAATCTATAGGTGTTGTAATTTCATGATAAACCTCCTCTTCCTAATCTTACAATATATAGTTCATATCTATAGGGATAGGAGTGTATGTCTCAATATGATATTTAGTAATTGGCTTGGCTCTTATTGTTACTCTTGTTCCATATATCTTCCTAATCAACATGTGATACCAATCTATAGATAGGTATCCTCCCATTTTTTCATTGAAATCTCATGAAAGATAAATGGAAAAATAAGGGGGGAGATCTATAACTAAGATATATTAGGAAATTGATAAACTTGGACATGTGTGGATAGTGATATTTATCCATTTTATTATCCATATTATTTTAATATTAGTACCATAAAATTATAATTCACCTTTTAAGATAGTTGTATAATTAATACCAATAACATTAGTTATTTTCTTAGGCATAACAAAACTAATAGCCCCTGAATCTACCATGAAATTATGAATGAGATGCTTCCTTACTATGAGTGAAATATATAAGGGGATAATATTACCATTTTTTATTGATTTAGTTTTAGTTTGTGGTTGACACAAATTAATCATTACAATAGGTCCCTTTGATGGAACCTTATTCATTATCTCAAAGTTTCACAAAGCTTCCCATAGAAAATCTCTTTATGTTATAATGGATAGTGATTCCCACATAGTGACATTAAAATTGGTGTTTTTAATCTATTAAAAAATACTTAATGGAATATTACCAACATTTATTAATGTATTTTTAGGATCCATGTCTTATTTTATGAAATTTAGTGTTGGGAATTTTGCTTTGGGTTGGACCATGGGCACAAATGGTGGCCTTTGTACTATGTTGCTCATTTCAAGTTCTTGTGAAACTTTAGAATTTATAGGTTGATCCACCATGGGGGGACAATAACTTTATATTTCTCTTTTATAAATGTGTATTAAATGCTATCAAAACTCTACCATTGAAAAATAACTCTTATTAATTTATACCACAAAAGTTTTCTTACTAGTTTAAAAGAGTAGCCTCACCTTGAGCAGGTTCTTGTGTATCAGATTGTTGGGAAATGGCTTCTTCTTGATGTCATTATGTGTTTGATATGACTTGAGCCATAAAATCTCTACTAATGATACCATTGTGATGAGTATTCTAAGTATGTGGCTAAGCATAATGTTTACACCATTTGTACTCCTAAGCCAAGTTGTTTTGAATGGGTACAATAGCTTTCAATGTACTTTGTGTATGTAGAGCACAATTTTTTAGAGGTTTAACTTACATAATTTGACCTTGTAGTTGTGAATTTCTTTGGTATGGATTCTTATTGGGTTGGTATGCTTGGTTATCTTGTTGACAAGGCTTGTAGTTCTAGGATTGATTCCCCTTCATTGCTAATAAATCATTGCTAAAACTCTTAATTAGTGACTTGACCTCATATAAATATTCTATAGGAGCAAAATTCAAAGTTGGTGCTTTGTTCATGGTGGGAATTAGGCCAATTATAGTGTTTTAGGAGGTATTTCTATAAATAGAGGCATTAGTGTCCTTAGGGTATTTTTTACTTCTTGAATTAAATAATTTTCTACCCTTATTGCATTTTCATAGGTGTTGAGAAGTGTGGTTGCACCCATTGAATAAATCATAACAAATATATCACTGTTCAAGGATCTTAAGTAATATAAGAAAGTATTATTTGGAGTTAGTTTGACCCATACTAGAATTCTATTCCTTGTATTTTGAAAATGGAAATTAAAATTAGTCATGTGCTCAAGAGGAGCTCATGAATAATAGTTAATTGTTTAACTAGGGAAAGGTAGCCACTCTTATCTTCAAATTGATTGCATATTCTTGTGCCTAAGTCATCCCAAACATGAATAGAACTAGGAGGGAGGGATCTATACCATTGTAAGGGTTTACCCTTGAAAGAAGAGATTAAGAGCCTAATTGCAACATGATCATGTACCACATTATGGATTGAACAATGATTAAAAATCTCTTGTATATGTTCCATAGGAGTGGTGTAATTTTCATCAGTAAAATATTTAAGGATTTTTAATTTTGAGGTAGGTATATCATCATATTGAGCCAATTGGAGTGTGTTATTTCCATTAAAATCTATGAAATTTAAATCTATACCCATAATGGGAGGTATAAAAATGATGAGAATACTTTAAGGAGATAAAAATAAATTTATAGGATATATTCTAGGGTAATTTACAACTGATCTTGATCTCTTTTTATATAGAAATGATAATTCTAAAAAACTAGCTCTCTTACCTTTAATAGATGATCTAGTTTGTTTTCTTGGCATACGTAAACCTTGAATTCCTAAATGCATAACCTAGTAGAGTTTTAAAGTTATTTTGGAATGTGTATGAGGCCTATACAATGATTTTTGATAATAGAACCAATATCTTTGTAATTTTTTGGTCCCACCTAGCATACCAAAAAAATTTAATGCATAGATTTTGCTCCTGTTTTTGATGTCATAGCTCATTGTGCTAAATATCTAATGATATAATGGGATAACCTTAAAAGTATATTATCTTGTAAAATTGAGGTGAATCCTTAGAGAAGCTCAAATTCCTTTCACTAAATTCAAAGAAACTAATAAATTATCAGCCTTTATATAAATTTTGCATCTTAGTGATCTTGCTCCTAATCTAGGGTTTGATTGGGAAAAGAGCTTCGAGAATGAATTTGAAAGACTAGAAATGGTTATTACACTAAATATTTTTAGTGTATTTTAATTATTTAATGAATAAACATAAAAAAATGGTATATATATTATATTTTTTAGCAACACAAAAATATGCAAATGTGAGATCAAAGGCAATATTTGGTATTTTTCATACAAGGAACAAGATTATTTATTTTTAGTCAAACAATATTCCAAGAGGGTATAAAATATGAAAATTGAAATTTCATGACTGAAATAATAATTAAAAAATCCACAAATATTCAAATAACCTTGCATACACAAAAATTTCTCAGATAGGAAAGGCAAATCTTCAATTTATTCTCATTCTCCAGGTTACAACATGTAGATAATTTAATCAAAATGCATAATAATATCTCTATCAGTAAAAATATAAATGAGATATGCCTTATTGACCATAATTATATAAAAAATCTCATATAATAGATGTAGTTAACTAAGAAATCCATGCCCAGTTGAATAAAATGCAAAAATATGGAAATATCATGAAAAGAGGCATGATCTATAGATGCAATGGCAACCTTGGCATGATGAACAAGTTTGAAAATAAAAATGCAAGAGTTGGGTATGATCTTCACTATTGTAGAAGTGGATGGAACTTAGGAAATATTCATGAAATGCCTTGGTCTTATTTATTTTAGCTCTAATTCCTCTTCATGCAAATGGGGCACCAAAGTAAAACTCCAATTTTAGAACAAAAGATAACTTGAGTTACTTTTTTACAAAACCTTGATTTTATGTTCTAAATTGGTACTTTTACAACTTTAAAGTCACATAATATAGTCAAAACCAGAATTTCATTTCATAATATATGCTTTTTCAAATTAATCAACTTAAAACTTATCAAAATAAAAAGTGTAATTTGCAAGTTTGTTTTTTACAACATTCAACCTGTCAACATGAAAAGTGAAAATTACACATGGATCTTTCTTAAAAATAGCTATGAAAATGATAGTTAAAATTTACAATTTTTGTTTTTGTAAATTTACAATATTTTTATATCAATGAAAATACAATATACAAGAATGATTTTGATAGAAAGAATTAATCTACAACCAAAACATCTACTTTATATTTTTTGGTCTATACTTTTTGAATATATGGATCAAAACCCTTGAAAATATCCAATATTATATCTTATTCAAGACCTAAAGAGTAGATGTTGTTTATCTTGAGTTATGATATTGTATTGAATATTTCCATTATAAAATCCATATAACCTTGGAATTGATTTTCCTTGTCTAATTCTTCCTGTTCTCCATCATTTCTTAGTATATTTTCTATAAGGAGGATGTCCTTATAAATTGAGTCCACAACTATCAATTTTGGATAAAAAATATTCAATATTTCTATTTCTCCCTCATATTGTATAATGGTCCATTAATAAATGAATAACTTTATTGCCTTTAGAGATGAGCTCTTATTCCCATACCTTAGTGTCCCTTCCCATGTTTCCAATTTCCATCACTAAATCACTTGCTGCCTAATTTATGATCTCAATGGCAAGTTATGCTAGTTGAATAGTGGGCTCAATGAATTTCTTCAATATTTGTTAGTTGTTCAACCTTGTTCTTTAGCTCATCCTTAGTGACCTTGACATTTACATTTTATCAAAGAGTGGGTTAATGTTGGATTGAATGTCATGTTTTAACCCCTTTCTTTTAGGAAATTCAAGATGAAATTTTGATACCTAGTAATCCCCCACCACTAGATTCTATTTCTCTTTATCTAGTGTGGGGACTATAATCTCTACGTACTTTTCCCCTATTAAGTCATAAAATATTCTCGAAATAGTCTAGGGAGTTGTCTTAGATTTATTATATGCATCTAAGAGACCAAAATACAATGTATTTTGGGACATTATATACTTATGTTTCTTCCCCACTATTTATGCCAACCAATTAGGAGTAGCAACCTATTGTGATAACACTGTCACATGAGAATGTGTAGTTGAAGGTGTTGTACTAGTGGGCATAGTGATAAGTGTTTTATCATGTACTAATATTACTACTACTTATTTCATATATGTCTTTTACACCTCTTCCACATTTATGATTTTAGGGTCCAAATTTTTATCAATTTCTTGTTCCTTCTATATCTCCTATGTAAGGTGTTGGGGTTACCTTGGAGGTGGAAGAGGTGGGGGTGATGGAAATGGATGTGTCTACTAGTGGTGTTGGAGATGAAAGTGATACCAATGGAGAAGTAGATGTAGAAATTTGGAATTGAGGAACCTATAAAAGTGTAGATTCCAAAGTCTTAAATGTGTTAATCAAATTGGTAGGGACACTCAAGGTCAATAAAGTGGGAAAGATAAAAGGGGGTGAATATGAAATATTAGTTATCCTAGGAGTTGGGATGGCTAACAAGATTGTATTGAGAATGACTAAATACATAGATATATACTATTGGGTAGTGTTGGTGATTAATGGAATGGAAGGAATTACAGATGAGACAGATGGAATTATGGAAGGAAGGAGTGAAATTTTAGAAAAGGGAAGTGGAATGAAAACCTGAGTATCTAATTGAGGGGAAACCTAAGTGTCTATAAATTGATTGAATTATTGGCAATGGATAAATTATTACAAGTAAACTAGTGGGAGTGAAGAGTGGAGTCACTTGAGATGAAGGAGGAGTGGAGACAAGAGGAGGAAGAGGTTTCAAAGATGTAAGAAGGATATAAATGGGTAGGGAATGTATTATAGAGATGGGAGTTATAACGGTGATTGAGATGGGGGCTGAAACTGAAGGTGCTTCGAATATATTTGTATCCTTAGATGAATGATTATCAATTGATCTATTTCTACTCCATGGATTCTTAATTTCTCTTTTTGGCCTTTGATTTTTTATTTCTCTTATGGGAGATCACTTACCTATCTAGTTATTCTAGGAGTGTTACATCACTAGAACCATATATTGATGGTGTAACTCCTTTTTCCTTAATTTTCAATAATTTTTCGCTAATGATTACTATCTATTTAGTCACTTGGACCCATTTAGTCATGATCTAGTTGAGTGTTCTATATTTCACATGGGTAGTTTTATCTATTAGAGATAAAGACTTAGGAACAAACCATGTTACTATTGGAAGGGGTTGTCATTAGATAATATTATCATGGTAGACTTTGTTTACTAGGTACTCATTATACACCAAGTCCTTGGGGACTAGTGCCATGTCAAAATCCTTGATATGATCAAGGGACATTTTGGAGTAGTCCTTTAGTCTTACTTCCTCACCATCTAAGTCATCCTAGTAGTATTCAATGTAGGGAACATGGGAATATGTGGATATTCCTAGTGTGCTAATGATGTTACCATGAACATCATAGAATGGTATTACTTCCAAATCCTTTAGGGTCATTTGTGTCATTTCTACATTTTTACACTTGGATTTTGATATGGAGGTGCATGTCTACCTACCTATACTAATGGGGAAATGAATTATTGGTTTTTATTTGATAGAAAATAAATTATGGGTTTCAACAAGTTATATCACTCACATATCTTAGAAAGATGTAAGGGAAACTTCTAAATTTGTATAACCTGATGTAGGAGTAGGTGGGGAACTAGATGAAATAAGAACCAAAATTGGTAATCTCTAAAGCAAAAACATTAGAGATTATCTTCCTTTCTAGTTCCTTATTAAATATAATTATGATTTAGTAGTTGAATGCATCATTGAATTTTCTAAAGTGATGCCTGCTTACCTCAAGAGTGAGGTTAGGGTAATAGTTCAATACTTTATTTGCCTCATTAGATACTATGTTGAGCCATGGGAAAGCTCTTCTTTTGGATAATGTGTATACTAGATTAGAGTTCATGTAGAATTTACCTATCAATTGGACCTCCAAATGCTTATGGAGGGAATCATTAATGAGATGTGCCTAGTGGATGTATTGTTTATTCTTATAGATAACCCATATATATTGATACATCTAATCTTGGAATATTTTTGCATTAGGGATACTAGTGATCCTATGTAGTAATATGATTATATATCCTACCTCATCCTTGAAATTAATCCTTGCCAATGTCTTAGGAAATATGGTAGATGTTATCAGAGTTGTTGCCAGAATCTGGATAATGCGAGTGCAATGTAGATGTGATCACATGAGATGAAGCAAGTGCAGACCACATAGATGCTAAAGTAATTTGAAAATAACACAAGAAGATAAATTGCACAAGACAAAATGGAGAAAACCAAAATATGATTAACATGAGGTGGCCAAAGTGAGGAATACATATAGGAGAGTACATAAGTAACTCCTCCACAAAAGGTGGACAAGGCACCCCAAGAATAGACTATAACTCCTCCATGAAAGGTGGTGACAAGGTGATAAGAATAGAGAAGTAACTCCCATCAAGGGAGTTACTTATGACATTCTTATGACACCTATGACACACACCTCCACATAAGCTATCCTATCCCACAAATGTAGGAAAACTCCATGTATGCACAAGAAATACAATTTCCCTAATTAAAAAATAGGGAAACATAAAAACCTACACTAATACCCCCCATAAGTGCAACTTAGGTGGGCAGTGTGGAAATATAAAATGGGTCCTGACAACTAGGCCTAATGAGGTACTCATGTACAAATGTAATCTCCCATAAGATAGAGAAAAGGAGAAAACTCATAGGAAAAAATCCCCCCCCAAAAGAGACACATAAAAGAAAGAAGAGGCTAGTGGGCCCCTCCTAAAGATGATGTTGCTATAAATATGGATCACACCCCAAGAAGAGCTCGTAGATGAATGAACTTGCTCTCAGTGAAAGTTTGGTGAAGATATATGAAACCTACTCCAAAAATTGGCAAAATATCAAGTCAATGACCTAACTATGAATAAGCTCCCGAATAAAGTGCATGTGAATCTTTATGTGCTTGGTTCGCTAGTGCTGAACTAGATTCTAGCAAATCTAAATGGTACTCTAGTTGCCACAATAAATGATGGTGGGCTACTTGATAAGAATGAAAAACTTAGAAAGAATCCCTTGAAGCCAAATAGCCTCAATAGCTACATTAAAAGCTCCCGTATACTCTGCCTCTATGGATGATATAGCAATATCATTCTGCTTCTTGCTAGACCAATTGATAGGACTTGAACCTAGAAAGAAACTGTAACCAAAAGTGGACTTGTGAGTTTGTGAATTGCCAGCCCAGTCTGAATCTGTATATCCAACCAAGTCAAACTCTATGCCAAATTTGTAATTAATCTCGTATCTATGTGAACCCTGTTTGTAATTTAAGATCCTCTTAGTTACTTTCCAATATAGCTCATGAGGTTCCTACATGAATCTGGAGATAAGTCCCACTATATATGATATGTCGAGCCTAGTGTGAGTCAAGTAGATGAGACTACCAATAAGTTTTTGATATTGGATGGCATCAACCAATGGTGAAGAACAATCAACTTCAAGCTTGACTCCTAATAGAAAGGGAGTTAGAGATGGCTTGCAATCAGCCATGTGAAATTAAGCCAATAAGTTAAGAGCATACTTAGGTTGTGTAAGAGAGATCCCTAAATCTGATTGTGAGATCTCAATGCCAAGGAAGTAGTGCAATAAACCCAAGTCTATCATGTAAATTCTATCCTAGATAGATGCCTTCACCACTGCAATAGCTGATGAAGAACTCCTGATGATTAAAAGGTCATCAACATATAGAACCAAAATCAAGAGCGAATCATCCTACTATAAGAAGTAGACATTAGGATCAGAATGGAACCTAGTGAAAGCCATTGTGAGAAGAAAGGAATCCATCTTGGCATACCAAGCTCGAGGGGCCTATTTGAGGCCATAGATAAATTTCCTAAGTCTACATACTAAGGAAGAATCCTAAATAAATCCTTGTGGCTGCTCCATGTAGATCTCCTCCTCTAGGTCTCCATGAAGAAAGGCACTATGCACATCCATCTGATGCACATCCCAACCATTTCTTGCTGTAATAGCCAAGGTGATTTAGATAGAAGTCATCTTTGCAATAGGTACAAAGGTCTCTAAGTAGTCAATGCCTACCACCTATGAGAAACCCTTGGTGACTAGTCATGCCTTGTACTTATCAACTGACCCATCTACTATAAACTTGGTCTGATATATCCACCTACATCAAACCATATTTCTTCCCTTAGGAAGTGAAGTCAAATCCCAAGTGTGATTTTTGATTAATGAAGAATATTATTCCTCCATAGCATTATCTGACTCAGGTACCCCTGATGCCTCTCAAAAAGTCTGTGGATCTTAAACTAAAGCAAATAAGTCATGTGGATCTCTCTAAAAATCCCCCTAGTACATCTATAATCTATGGGATCTCTTACCCAAGTGCCAACACTTTCAAGTGTCTGTCTAGCCCACAGTGGCCTAGAAGTGGGTGAGCCAGGTGCTAACTCCTCATCCTTTGATTGACTAGAGGTGGATGACCCTGCATCACTATCCTTGCTATCTAAACTCAAAGAAGAAGAAGATGTCTCTGGCTCAAGAACCTATTGTGGATGATCTGAATCTAATGAGGAATCATCATGAAGATGTAGATCTAATGAGGGAGAAGAAGTGTCAAGTGTTGAGTCTCTAGGACTCTCCTAAAAATGGACACTTCTCTCAATGAACAACTCATGAGTGACTAGATCTAGAAGGCGATATCCCTTAATACCATCCAAATATCCTACAAAGATGCAAGGCTTGGAATGATGTTCCATAGCTTTGCATTTCTTCTTCAGAATGCAGGCCATGGCTGGGGATCCAAAAACTCTAAGGTGCTCAACATAAGGTTTCCTTTTATTCCAAGATTTAAATGGTGTTATCCCTTTCAAAGCTTTGTCAAGAACCCTATTTTGAATGTAGCAAGCACAATTGATGGCTTTGGCCTAGTACTGTGGTGGTAAGGATTTGGAGTGAATCATATAGCTACCCATCTCTTTCAAGAACTTATTTTTGTAGTTCTACAACCCCATTATGTGAAGGACTGTATGTGACTATGCATTATAAATCAATCCCCTTTGTAGTGCAAAATTATTCAAACTTGATGCTGACATAGTCCCCTCCATTATCAGTTCAAAGAACCTTGATGGATATCTCACTCTGTTTCTCAACAAGAGCCTTGAAGTATAGAAATTTTTCAAACACTTAAGACCTTTATTTGAGAAAATATATCCAAGTGTACCTATAGAAATCATCAATGAAAGTGAGGATGTACTTGGCCCTTGTGAAAGATGGTTTGGGAAAGGGTCTTGATACATCACTATGGACTAAATCCAAAGGTTTTGAAACCCTCCAAGCTTTGCCTTTGCCAAATTTTGCTTTGAGATGCTTTCCAAGTGAACACCCCTCACAAAGTCCTTTTGAGAATTAGACACGAGGCAAGCCAATGACCGTGTCATTTTTGCAAAGTTGCATAAGGTAGTGGTAATTAAGGTGGCCAAACCACTCATTCCACATTTCACTAACTCCATCTAAATAGGTCAGCAATGTTATTGGAAAAGAATTTGATGTAAAATGTGAGAAGGTATATAACCTTGCTTGGTGATCTGCCCTATCCATTGCCACTGTAGTATGAATTTGGTGAAAACTCAACTCTCATGCCCTGACCAATGTGAGTGATTTGGTACACTAATATGAGATTGGTTGAAAGAGAAGGAACACTTAGAACATTATTGAATGTTCCTCCTTCCATTTCAACTGACCCTCTCCCTATAATAGAAACTGATGTGTCATCACCCAAACTAATTGATGTCATGCTACAAGGCTCTAAAGATGAAAACTCAACTAGTGAAGATCCCATATGGTGGGAAGCACCTGAATCAATGACCCATGAAGATGTAGAAGCTATTGTAGCTACAAGGGCCTTGCCCTTTTCTTTCTCCTTACCCTTGCCTTTTGCCTTGGTAGAATCTTAGGTAGATGAATTCTGCCTGATGGACTCAAGAACACCTATGTTGTTCCTCTCTAGAAGATGAGTTAGGTGATCTATTTGTTTCTTCATGAATTTTTGTTCATCATGCCCTATCCTTTTACAATAGGCACACTTAACCTTCTCCTTCTTAGGTTTAACATTAGAGGATGAAGACTCAGTGTTGTTTTTGGCAAGATTGTTGTTTTCTTTCTTCTTCTCTTGGTCCTTGTTCTTTTTCTTCTTCTCCTTTGTTGAAGTCTTATCCTTACCATTTCCAGCTATCAAAGCTTGTGGTTGAGTAGACTTCATTTTTCCCATTTGAATTAGCTTATCTTGCTCCCTAGTCAAGTCGGTAATGAATGAATCCAAAGAAGGCATTTTCCATGTAGTGCCAAGGGCACTTTTTGTGGCATGGAAAGTGGAGACAAAGATTGAATAGCTTGGACCTACCTTTGTGAGAATAGAAAGTATGAGTTGCTCATATTTATTCTCTATCCCACATTCTTTCAATTGAAATCTAAGGGCCTTAAACTTAGTGAAGAAGTCTTGTAGGGTGTCAAAGTTGCTAAGACTTAGACTTATGAGTTCATTTTCGAGCTCATGACCTCTCATCTCATCAAGCTTCCAAAATAAGTTTTCTAAGGTGTCCCATATGTCATTGGGAGTCTTGGAAGATTATAAATAGAAGAGAACTTCTATAGACATAAACAAGCTCAGTAATCCATAGGCTTCATCACTACGGTTGTACCACTTGACCTTTTTAGCATCAGTGTTAGGTTCTACTTCAATACCCATGGTGATCCTATACAACCCTTTGATTCTAAGAATGATTAACATTTTAACTTTCTATTCATGATATTTGAAGGGTTTTAGGGGTTTAAGTTGAAAATAATCAATTTTTATCTAAATTTTGAAGTTGTGTTGATTGCAAGTTGTGAAATTATGCAAAAAGGAGAATGAAAGCAAAGATTTACAAGTTGTGAAAAGAAATCACACCCCCATAAAATATTTATCCCGCCCAAAATATGAAATTACATGCTTATAAGATGTTAGACTCAACTAAGAATGCGTCTTAGAGCAATCAGTGCAAGACTAAAGCAAACAGGACGTCGGACTCAGCTGAAAATGCGTCCTGAGAGACCCAAATTTTAGGCAATTTATAAAATAGTGAATTTTTAACAAATTACAAGCCTATAATGTGGAGAACTGAATTAAAAACACTTTTGAAAAAAATGGCACCCAAATCTGAGCTACCACTTACAAGATATTAAAGGTTCAATTTTCCCGTAAACTAGTGTTTTTGCAAAAAAACACTAACACATTAAAAAATGCCTGTTATGAGAGAGAAAGTGGCCTTCCAACCGCTTGTTGGATTTGGTAGGGAATGAGGAATCTAAAGGAGGTTTTTTTGAGTGGGAATTAGCCTCCTTCCAACCTGGGCCTCACCCTTCATCTTCGTAGGTTGAAGATAGAAGTTTTAAATGAAAACCTCCAAATTACCAAATTGTCTAAAAAACTAAATATTCAGTCAAATTGACTAATTTTTGTTTTACAAGTCAATTTTAAACTGAAAAAAAATAAAGCATAGATAGAATGAAGGATTTCCAAGTGTCCAAGGGGTGCCACATGGGACGCCAAGCAAGGAAGGGGTGCCAAAAATAAACACAGTCTAGATTTTGCTCAGAAAAAACAAAAAAATGAACTGCTTACTTGCTAGACACTGTACGGCCTGCTTGGTGCCTTGCAAATAGAAAACTAGATAAAATGGGATGTCGTACGGCTTTGGTCAGCTATTGGAGAGCGTAGAAGTTTGGCACAGATTAGAAGTTTGGTGACTGGACTAAAAGCTTGGCACAGACTAGAAGTTTAGCACCTGGACTGAATGAGTGCTACTGACCAGAAGTGCTGACTGTGATAAGTGTTGACTGATGTTGAGTGCTTCTCCTCCCTTTGCTACTACACACAATAATGGCATCCAAGAATAGAAACAAAACTAGCACCTAAAGTGAAGATAGCCAAGACACCCAAATGCCAAGGATCCCAAGATGCAAGAAATGATATTGAAAGATTTATTTATTTATTTTAGATCAGATCTAGAAATAAAAAAACAAAGAGAACTTCACTCCTCTTGATTTCAAAATAAACTAAAATCATAACCAGACACATGATTACCCGGTTTGCTCTGATACCATATCGTATTTGTTGCCAGAATCAAGATAATGCGAGTGCAATGGAGATGTGATCACATGAGATGAAGCAAGTGCACACCACATAAATGCTAAAGCAATTTTAAAATAACACAAGAAGATAAATTGCACAAGACAAAATGGAGAAAAGCAAAATTTGATTAACATGAGATGGCCAAAGTGAGGAATACATACAGGAGAGTATGTAAGTAACTCCTTCACAAAAGGTGGAAAAGGCACCCCAAGAATAGACTTAAACTCCTCCATGAAAGGTGGTGACAAGGTGCAAAGAATAGAGAATCAACTCCCATCAAGGGAGTTACTTATGACATTCTTATGACACCTATGACACATCTATAACACACACCTCCACATAAGCTAGCCTATCCCACAAATGTAGGAAAACTCCATGTATGCACAAGAAATACAATTTCTCTAATTAAAAAATAGGGAAAAATAAAAACCTACACTAATAAATGCAACCCTAGAGATCCTTAGCCATTGTTTGTCCTTACTCTCTAACATTCTATGTTTTTTTCTTGATAGAATTTTCTTGATGATTCTAGAGTTATATATAAGTAACTCTAAAATTATGGTATCAAGAACACAAAGTCAGTGAAATCTAGGTCTATATTTAGAATCCTTTCCCCTTTATAATTCAACACTTCTCTCTTATATGCATCATAACAATTTGATAACATGAGTATCAACTTAGTGCTTTACATAGTCAGGGGGAAAGTTATTACCTAGGGTTATCCACAATCATAGATGCTCTAGATCTAGTCATTCCTAAATTTAATGTTGATTCTAGTCCATAAATCACCTAGGTCAATGTGACCTCTGCCTCTATCTATAATCTAAGTTGTATTGTAGTCTAGACTAAGAGTGATACTAGGTCCTTTAGAATTGAAATTTATCTCTTTCCTAGATGTGGATTCTAGAGAAATTAATAGCGGAATACCAACTATAGAGTTGGTAGGATTTGCAAGTGCAAAACATAGGTGGAAACTCCAATGGAACTAGGATTTCATCTATGCATTAGAAAAGGTCATGAGAAACTAGAGTTGTAAATATAGGTATAAATCTCTGTGGGTATCTAGATTTGTAAATGTAGGTATAAATATATGTGGGGATCTAGAGTTACAAATGTAGGTAGAAATCTCTAGTAGAGATTTCATGTTCAAAACATACTTACATTTATTGACAAAAACTCTAGTGGGGATAGGTATTTTTGAAATTAATGGAAATGTCTATGGGAACTATAAGCTATAGTTTTATGTTAAAATCTTAGGGGAAAATATATTTATTATTGTAAATGGAAAGTCTGTAGGGAACTGCAAGGGGATGTATAAAGGAATGTGCAACTGGTCCTTAGGAATATCATGAGAATATTCACATGGTTTGTGATTTTTTAAACCCTATATTATTATGGTGTAGATGTAAATGAACTTATAAAATGACCTCTATTATTTTTTATGACACCACAAAGACAAGCTTAAACCAAAAGACACCTAAGAAATGCTAAGACACCCAAAAAAATGCAACCAACTCTATAATAAAGCATAGGAAATGAAAATGACTAAAAAAAGAGTGAAAATTGTAGGAAATTATTTCTTAAATAAGCATAAAGGATTTAAAGTAATACCGTGAAAGGTTAATGGTGTCATGGCATGGCTTGAAAGGATAGTGCATGGTGAAGAGTACATGGTCTCATGGCATGGCTTACAATTGGGTTCATAATTTGAGGAAAAGAGATCCAAAGTGAAATTATCAAATTTAAAAAATGACAACAAATCCTTAATTTCATTTATATATACCCTTACAATACATTATCAAAGGGTGATAGTTGGTACAGATTTGGAGTCTTCAAATGTATTTGTACTTTTGTAATTTTTTTTATTTTAAACTTTGACCTCTAGATTTTGTGGTTTTGGCTTGGTTAACCCTTTGAAAATGGGAAGGTAGAACTTGGGGAATAATTTTTAATTTTTCAAGTTGTAATTTGCACTTGGAGTTTTGGATTCCATGAGGAAGGTGGTTGGTGGGAAGCAGAATTTGGATTATAATTTCCAACTTTATAAGTTACAAATTACAACCAAAGTTTTAGTTTCTAGTTGGAATGTTACACAAGAAAAAGAGGTTGGGAATCAATTTTAAATTTTGAAAATTTGAAATTTCATTTCAATCTCAAGTTTTTGTGGAGTATTTGGTTTGTACGAAGTGAAATGTCACTTGAAATTTACAATTTTGTAAATTATAAATAATGAGTAGGGTTCTAGTTTCTACTAGCTAGTGTTTTAATGGGAATCAAAGGTTTGGATGGAATTTAAAATATTTATAATTTAAAATTACACCAAAATATCTATTTTTCTAGGCTTAATGTATTTTTAGATTTAGTCTAGAAAGAAATTTGCAATTTTACAAACTGCAAATTGTAGGCCAATCTCTGGTTCCACAGGCTTAAGGAAATGAGTGTTTTGGGTCAATTTAAGGCAATTTTCCAAAAACTTAATGGGTCTCCCTTAGGGTAAATGACATTTTGATATTTTTGGGACAAAAATATAAATAGATATAATTAAATTCCTCAACATTACATATTACAATTAGAGGATTTGATCTATGTTCTAGTTAAATAATTTCAACACAATGATCTTGCTAAAGATATCCTTAGCCACTTTATAAATGCTAAGAAAATAACTAAGAAATATACTCACCCTTTCATCAAATTATGGAAGTCTCTATCTCATAAAGCATACCATAACATTAGTGATGATAATGTTTTAAATCTATTTGTTACTACATTTAAATATCCTCTTCAATACAAAGTTCATATATTTTTCCTTATAATTTTAGAAGAAGACTTAGACCAAGCAAAAAAATTAAATACTTTATTATGAATAAATTTAAATCACCAAAAAAAATAATGAATAATTAAAAATATTTTATTATAACATTGATTCATATAAGCCTACCTATTGAATAATATTGACACCCAAGGTCAAATTGTCAACCCCCATAGGTGAACTCTTTTCCATGTCTTGCTAACCTAGTCAAAGGTCTTGTCATGCCTTATATGGTCTATAAAATTATTCCTAAAACCTTACTAGCATTGTTAAAGGTAATTTTATAGAAATTAAGGTAACATCTTATAGTGGTCTAATATTATTCTAGTCTTTTCTTAGAGTGATGAGAGTTATTTAAGGAGTATAATAGGTCCTTAGGTGTCCTTAAAGGTCATTTTAAGTCTTAATTTTTGGAATCTTTAATGTTATATTTTATACTTTAAGGTAATCCTAATGAATAAAAAAGGGTGATTTTTTCTAATTTTCATGTATGTCAAATCTCCCCAAGTTGAGAATCCATATAACACACCTTCGAAGGACCCTAGGGCAGTTACATAACTACCACAATAAAAGTTAAAATTTTGAATTTCAACCTTTAAGAGAGGAGTTTTGGAATTTATATGTACTTCTGAACTCATATTCCAATTGAAAATAGTTTATTAATGTCCTTTCATCTTGCATAGATCATATTCGATCTTGGGATTAGGTTTCAGCTCTCTCTCTCTCTCTCTCTCTCTCTCTCTCTCTCTCTCTCTCTCTCTCTCTCTCTCTCTCTCTCTCTCTCTCTCTCTCTCTCTCTCTCTCTCTCTCTCTCTCTCTCTCTCTCTCTCTCTCTCTCTCTCTCTCTCTCTCTCTCTCTCTCTCTCTCCCTCCTCCTCTCTCTTCACAAACTCATGAAGGCCATTTTAAAATTCAAGGAATAGGATGTATAGGTGGAATTCAAGGATAATATTTCTACTATATTTTGGTACCCATATAAGATTCAAATTATTAGTATTGATAGGTTGATTGAGCTCCTAGGCTTTACAACAATCGCTAAGGAGGTAAATTAATTTTTGGAGGCTAAAAACCCTATTATCTTAATTTTGGGAAGCACAGTTATAGGTGTGAGTTCATGGAGGTAAGATGCACATTTAATAGGCTCATAATAGATCTAAAAAACCCTCTTACATCATTATCCATCACCATATTTACCATATATGTACAGGTTAAGTAAGAAATTTACTTTTTTGTATAATGTGCAACTGACTATCATAATGTTTATTTATTATAAGGTTCTCAATGTCTAAGGTGATGATTAAAGGTTTAATTTAATGTTATAATAAATTTCATGATCTAAAATACCATCATGTCTCCATTTTCTACTCCAATAACACCTTCTCCATAAAAATCACAATGTTCTCTCATTTTGATGATTGTGTGTGTGTAAGTTGCTTGTAACAATGAAAAAATGTTATGAAGGTGCTTAGACAATGGAGAGATGTGGTGTAAAATTATAAAAACCTATGTGATATTTAAATAACCTATTATATCATCAAATATCATGAAAAAATTTAGAATCTCCAATTTTAAATACACAGACATTATATAAGAGATGATTGTATGCACAAACCTACATATACAAATGAACAAGTTTAAGATGGTATATTGTTGAGTCAAAGATCCATATACTATTGGGAATAATGATAAAAATTTAACATAGGTTTATTTAAGATAAAAAAATTCATAGGTTTCAATTGAATCATTTGGAAACTAATGAGGGTTACTATGACTGATTTCATAGGCCTTAACACTCATGAACAAGCCTGAGTTTAAAGAAGAGAGAAAGGCTTGAAAATGATATGAAAATGGAAATTTAACCTTTTAAGAAGTGAGAAATGAATTTTAAAAGAGGTATGAATACTTAAAAGTGTCAATATCGAGTTGATAAGACCAATTTTAAGGCCACATGTTCAAACTCTCTTTAAAAGACTACCTATTGGCTTGTCTAGCCAAATGCCTAAGAAAATGCTTATTGTAAGGATATAAAGTTATGTGAAAGGATGTATGTCACATTGACTGATGTCTTAATACCAGTACAATGTTGAAATAGTCTCATAATCAGAAAGAATATGTAACAATCCTATATGTTGGCTTAGTCTTGTAAAACCTAAGTCCATGATCACATGCCCATATAGACAGTCATGAAAAGGGTGAGTTTTTGGGAGTAAAGATGAATTATAAAATATTTTGAAGGTATAGGTTGATAATAAATAAATCTAAGAGAATTCATAAATAGTAGAAGGAAATGGAATGCCTGTTAGATTCTCAAGACCACTACAAAACTCTACATACACAAATTATGGATACCTACAGGTACACTAGGGTTTACGAGGTCTTAAAAATCAAGGTGAGAGTGTTTGTTGAACACTGATATTGAAGTATAAAAGTTGAAGGGATCTTAGATTCAAATGAAACAAAAAATATGATCATATAATCTGATGACATAAGGGTTACTCGAACTTTGCATTCACAAAAGTAAATGATGCTAAGGTTACCTACTTAACCAAATGGAAATTATTTACTTGGTATGAAGTTAGCTGTGAGAAAGAAATTTGATGAAGGTTATCAATATATGAAAAGTTACCTTGGTATCTCCAAATGATGAATTGGACCCACAAGGTAGAATCTCAAAAAGAAAGCCTACAAAGTCAAAAATGAGTTGAATAACCTCATTTCAAATACCACATATGTAATCCTAATGAATCTACTCATAAAATATAGTGTCAAATGTCAAGAGAAGACCTAAAACCTTGACATGATTACCTACAACCAATTATGGAACTAGAGAAGGATACATGGTTCTTAAGGTAGAGATGACTTGAACTAGGTATGCAATGGTTCTAAGCACCTTAGGGAGCATAAATAAATGTAAATACAACTACTCAGATAACTATGATCACCTATAGGTTGTCTTATACTTGGAAATTTAGTCAAGGCTTATAAGGCATGAAAACCTTAAATAAGCCCTCAAGCTTCCAAATATCCTCTTGACACAAGATGAATTTAATAGGAAGATATTAATAATCTAAGTATATGTATCAACTTCATTATAAAATTCCAAGAATCATCAAGACCCTACAGTGGTAAAAAATAAGTCAAACATAGTTAATATGGTTTCTTACCTTGTCTTGCTTAAGAACCCTAGGCATGGACTAAAGAGGGTTCAAGAGACCTAATAGAGGAATATGGTGAGAGGAACATTGGAAAAAGTTAGGAGATATAAAATATACCTCATTAAGGTGTTTATAACATAAACTAATCATTATTGCTCCTTTAAATCTCTCTCTTGACCTCACAAATATACACTCAACTACCTGAGAGACATAAATATTTTGCTCATATATTTCCTAACAAGTTTCATGGTCATAAAAAGAGTTTGGAGGTGTTATATAGGTTCATAAAATTCCATATTTTGGAATTTATTCTTAAGATAGTGGACCATACTACATGAATCATTCTTAATACCCTAAAACACCTTCAAACTGCTAAAAGACCAAATTTGACCTGATGAGAGAGAAAATAATTCTAATACATCTAGATGAGTTGTGTGACCTGATAAATAACATTAATCATGTATAAAAATATACTAATCATAAACCCATGTAATTTTTTGGTACTTTAAGGTATAAAATATTATGGAAAAGGCCAAAAAGGTCTATTTTAAGCTTCTTAAGAAGTCTATACAAGGTGTTCAAAGCTTGAAATTGACATGGAATATATTTAGGATGTCATAAACTTGAATCACACATTTTTTTAGGTTTCACACTAGTAGGAATCCCATGGAGCCAGAATTTAGTCTATAGGTAGGTAGGCGTAATTGAGACATAGTTAAGAGAGAGAAATAGATGAAAAAGACACATACACTCACTCTCAAGACTTGAAACTATGCATGGAGATGTATAAACATAATGGGTCTTTAAATATTCCTTGAGTTTCTCTTTACCATATATACACAAGTAGGTTTGCATGATTTTAGGGTTATAAGTAATGGGGCCAATTTAGATCTTTTGGTGCAAAATGAATTCTTGAGGGTAGTTTGAGAATTCTAAATGAATTTTTGTAGGTACTTTTTGATTTGAATAGTCCATCCATGGAGAGATAATTAATTAGATAAGATGAATTCAATTTTTCACATATGTAATCAAGATTGGCCTAGTGAGATGAAGAGATTTCTAGACACCTAACAAGAAAATGAAGCTATGTGTCAAAGGGAACCTTTAGAGATTAGTTGAGAGGTGTCAATAGTAAATAAAACATGTAACTCAACATGATATAACAATAGATAAAGCCATTTATCACTCCAAAATCCAAGGTAAATAGAAATTTTAGAGAGTTAGGCAATGAATCAAACAAATTTTAAAACTCCAATGCCACTTGGAGTAGAAGATAATATTTATAAGGATAACACTTGTATTTTAGGACCTAATGGGTTAGTTTCAAATTCATTTCTTTTGTAACTCCTTTTGGACTCTCTCTCTCTCTCTCTCTCTCTCTCTCTCTCTCTCTCTCTCTCTCTCTCTCTCTCTCTCTCTCTCTCTCCCTATGCCCTTCTATCCTTATTCTCTCACTTTATCTATTTATTGAGCTTTGATTGGCTAATTTTGTATCCTCCACCTGGGTATGGTGAATCCCTACCCATTTTCATCCCTTGATAAATGAAGAATAACTTGGTTTTATCTTCTCCATGAACTGGTTTCAATATGAATGCTTGATTATTTAATCTTTCCAAGTGATAGTTTTAATTCCTTGAAATGCTTGTCCTTGTTTATTATTCATGTTTATTTTTGAATCCTTTTTTTAGGTCTCTTGAAGTGTTCAAAAGGAGTGAATATGGGTTTAATGATTTATCATTTCATTAGGGTCATGTCATTAGCTCTTGACTAGTCTGCTTATCTCAACCTTTACTTCACAACCCTTAATGAGAAATAATGATGTAGAGAGGAATTTTTGGATTAGTGTCTTGTGTAGGTTAGTATCTTATTTGAAGTGAAATTTCAATTGGTTATTAATTATCAGATCATATTTGGTGCATCACTGTTAAGGTGTGGAGCTAAAAGCTTCAACTGTTTGCAGACACAAGAAAAGGATGCTAAAGAACCAGAGCCACCGGCGTCGGTAGTATGACTGACGTCGGTCAGATGTAGTGGAGAAGGAGACCGGCAATGGCAGATAGTCGGCCAACATCAGCAGTACCAAACTAGCAGGGACCAGCATCGATCACCTGTGTATTTCCAAAACTGCTATTGACGAACAGTCAGTTAAGTGAAGCGAGTGTTTCATGTCAAGTGACTAATTATAGTCACGAGCTGCGTGTCTAATTATTGTAACTTGAGTTCTATTTTTTGTAAGCATGGGATCCTATTTAAAGACCCATAAGTCATGTATTGTAATTAAGAAAGAAGGCAAGTAAAAAGCATTGAAGCTAGCAAGGTCAAGGAGATTAGCTGAAGCATTCAAGGAGGGATAATAACTCAGGCTTTAGAGTTGTTGTGTTGAGCAAGAGAGAGAGGGAAGAAGGTCTTGAGGTGTGGCAAGCCTTTGAGGTGGACGAAGAAGTGGCATCTTCCTTATTGTATTTTCTTCTAGTAATATTGAATACAAGAGTGTGTATTGTCTCTTAAATTCTTTGCTATCTCAAGTTTCTAGCTACTTTATCATTCTGGTATAATTCCGTGTTTAATTGCATATAAGAGAGTAATCAATATGAATGCTTGATTATTTAATCTTTCCAAGTGATAGTTTTAATTCCTTGAAATGCTTGTCCTTGTTTATTATTCATGTTTATTTTTGAATCCTTTTTTTAGGTCTCTTGAAGTGTTCAAATGGAGTGAATATGGGTTTAATGATTTATCATTTCATTAGGGTCATGTCATTAGCTCTTGACTAGTTTGCTTATCTCAACCTTTACTTCACAACCCTTAATGAGAAATAATGATGTAGAGAGGAATTTTTGGATTAGTGTCATGTGTAGGTTAGTATCTTATTTGAAGTGAAATTTCAATTGGTTATTAATTATCAGATCATATTTGGTGCATCACCTCCATTAGAGTAGGCTTCTCTTGCTTTTCCTAACAATTAGTAGATTAGTGTTTGAGCATAAGTGATCCATAGAGTATAAATAGACCTTTAACCTAGAGATTCACATCTAAAATAGGCTACCCAAAACCTTGAGGTATTTCCACATTTCATCAAATTCGGAAGGCTTGAAATACCTTCCTAAGGGTACAAAGTTTTATTGATAATAGTTTTAGCACACCCAATATGATCAAGGTCCAAATTTGTGGAATAATTCTTGGTGTTTTTATTCTATATATAAACCTTTAGAGGCATTAAAAACATCAATAGAGACTCCATTCATGATCAACTAGTTTTATTAGGCTAGTCACTTCTTCAATGTAAGTTGTGTTTTATTTAATCATCTTGATGAAGTATTATGGTTGAGTTTGAGATGAAGTTTATTATCATGAATGTTGATGAAGTATATCATCTACATGGTCATCCATTATATCCTTGATATAATACTTATCATCCTTATCATGAGTCATATAAATCCAATGGTCAGTCTACATTCACTCTACATGGCCATGATGTTGTATATGACTAGCCTTCCCAACATCAAGATGTTCCTAGCCTACACAGTTAGTCCTCAAACCAATACATTTCAATTTTAAATAAAATTATATTATTCTATGAGAGGTACATGATAGACCTTTATACATAAATGGGATATGGTCAAGACATCCCTAATCACATCATTCATGACATGAGAGATTAATTGAATCTAATGAAATAAGAATGGGAACCTATTGATAGATAAAATAGGCAAAGCTTCTCAAGTGAGATTATGGATATAAGTGGTCTCATTCAAAGTATTTAGGATAATATTATAAACCATGAATAATATTAGGTATAACTCTATCCTCTTTATGTGTCTTCATACAAACCACCTCAGCCCTCATATATGCCACCCATTCTTCCCTAAGAGACCATTTGATGTGAACTTTTAAGTAATCCAAGTCCTTCATGTGTTCCTCAAAATTTTACTTCTTGGAATTACATCCAAGAGAGATATAAAAGGAAAGAGGAAACTATTATTAAGAAGCCTATTGTTGAGATCCAATATTCTACTTTTATTCTTCAATAACCTCTAAATAAGTCTTTCCAGATTCTAAGATGGAATCAAGTGGTGAAGTCATGGAGTGAGCAAGGTAAGACAAGTATATATTGGGGAGTTGAATTCAAAATGGAATCTAAACCTATCTAAGTATCTCCCATACCTCCTCAAGATCCCTCTTTTACCTCATACCAACCCTATTATGTCCCTTATATTCATACTAATCACCTTCAAGAGAAGTTATTTCAAGAGAATAATGATAAACAAATTGAATATCTTGAGTTTAAGATGAAATTAATTGAATAAAGTTAAAATCAAGAGTTTGAAACCAAAGGAATATTTGTACCTACTAAAGTTCCATTGCCCTCTCCCTAAGAACCTCTATCATGTCCATCTTGGAGGTTAATATAAGAATGTTTTCAAGATAATAATGATGCTCTAATTGATAAGTTTGAAGGTAAAGTTGCAACTATTGAAGAGCCTCTAGAAGGCCATGAGAAAGATGATGTACTTGTTGAAGAGAATGTATCTTCAATTACCAAGCTCAATTTTTTATCTCTCTAATATGTCTTTCAAGATTCTTTCGTATCCAATTCCCTAATTTGAAAATTACTGCCTCCATTGCCAAGACCATTCATGAGCTGTTCATGATACCTCATACTCCATATCCAATTCATAAAATTACTCATCACCCTCCTACCACATCCCTTATTAAAGAGGAACCTATCCTATGATAGGTAAGTGAATAAGATCAAGTTAGAATTGTAGCTGATGAAGATGATTCAAGTGTCTATGATGAATAATTCACCATTGCTACTCCCCTTAGTGAAGAAAAACATAAATCAACCTTCTTGAATGAAGAGACAGATGATATTGATATTGTTGTAATTTTCCATGAAAAGAGTGTCAGGATTACTATCTTGGACAACGAATAGGTTGATCAAGACATGGAAGAAAAGGAATTTGAGAGGAACATCATATTGATTGATTTTTTTGAGTCTGATGATTAGGTTTAATTAAATTTGAAGGACATGTAGCAGACATATTTGTACATGTTCATGGAATATAGAAGTGTTGACAATTTAGCACCTATAGGAGAGAATAATCAAGTTGTTAATGAGGAAAGTAAAGTTCCTAATGAAAAAACATGTCTTAAGCAACACCACCAAGAGTTTCAAGTACATGACGGAGCTATCTATGATGACTATGACACTCTTGAAGATGACCAAGATGATATGTGGTAGAAGGTCAACAAGAGTTGTGGTGAATTTGTGACTCTTCAATAGTCAATAACTCTTTTTGGATATATTTAGGATAATCCAAAGGTTGCTTTCCCTCTTAAAGGATAAGATAATAATCTTCAACATACCATGTTCTAAGATGCTCCTATGAATCAAGAGATGGTCATGTTTGAGATAAGCACAAGAATCAATACACATCACGAGAAGGATTTTGAGCCTTATGATGATTTCATCTTCATAGGGGAATGGTTTTCTATCACCACTTAACTCGAGAACATGCCAAGAGGGCTGTCAAGCAAGGAGAAGATGAAGTCAACAAACCAAGGCTCAAAAGTCAACTTGCTTCATGTCATTCTTCATCTCATGGAGAAAGATATTATACAATATTCCCCTTTGATCTAGGGGAGAGAATTTATTTTTAGGTTAGTTGTATATAGTTATTTTTCTGATGTTATTTGTTATCTTCCTTAAGTGCTTGATAACACATGTGTGAGTCATGTTGTTTTTATTAATGTGTGTTGTCTTTGTTTTATGTATTTTAGAGATTGAATTATTTTATCTTGTCATGGTCAAGGTTTGATCAGTTCTGAAATTGAGTGAAAATGACTGCATTTCCCAATGGATGGAAAAGGCTACTGGTCAATTTATCATAACAGGGATGTAACCCTTGTGAATCACCAATTTATTGACCAATTTTGACCCCCAAGGTCAAAATGTTAACCCCCATAGGTGAATTTTTTTTCATGTCTTGATATCCTATTTTAAGGTCTTATCATGCCTTATATGGCATCTAAAAATCTTCATAAAACCTTATTAATATTCTTTAAGATAATTTTAGAGAAGTTAAGGTAATGTCTTATATTGGCCTTATAGTGGTCTAGTCTTGTAATGGAGTGATGAGAGTTATTAAATAAGTTTCATAGGTAATTAGGCTCTTTTAAAGGTAATTTTAGTGTCCTTCAAGGTCATTTTATGCTTTAATCACCTTGTTATAACATTTCATGTTGATTTAAAAGATTTAAAGTTATTTTACAAACTTTAAGGTAAGCCTAACGAAGAAGAAAGGGTGAATTTACTAATATTCATAAATTTCAAAGCTCTTAAAGGGGAAAATATGTAAAAAAACACCTTCATAATACCTTATATAAGTTACATAACTACCACAATTGTTAGCAAGTTAGATAAAAGTTAGAATCTTGAATTTTAATGCCTTAGAGAGGAGTTTTGGAACTTGTATGGACTTGTGAACTCATATTCAAGGTGAAAATAGTTTATTAATGTAATTTCATTTAAAAAAATTCATATTCCTTTTTGGTATGAAGGTTTAGGTCTTAAAATTCTAGAACACACACTCTCTCTCTATTATTTATTCCTCTCTTCACAAGATCATGAAAGCCATTTTCAAATGCATGGTACAGGTCATATAGGTGGATATAGAAGTTAATATTTATATCAGATTTGGATACCATTATTTGATTAAAATCAGTGTAATTCATAGTTTGATTTACCTCCTTATCTTTATGAACAATCATTAAGGAGATAAACTACTTTTTGGAGGCTCAAAACCCCACTATCTCAGTTTTGGGAAGCATAAATGCACATGTGAGTTAATGGAGGTGAGATTAAAATTTAATATTTTCATAATAGGTATAAAAATACATCCTAAATCATTATCCATCACCATCTAGACCATATATGTACTAGTCAAGCAAGAATATTACTATTATGCATAGTGTGCAAGTGACTATCATAATTTCTATTTGTTCTAGGATTATCAATGTCTAAAGTGATCATTTAAGGTTTAATTTAATTTTATAATCCATATAATTTTATATAATACCATATTGTATCCATTTTATACTCAAATAACACCTTCTCTAAGAAATTCACAATGTTCTTTCATTTTGATGATTATGTGTGCACAAGCTACTTGTAATAATGGAGAAATGTAATGAAGGTGATTCAAAAATTGATATATGTGGTTTAAACCTATAAAAACCTATTTTATCTTGATATAACTTGTTAATCATCAAAGATAATGAATGAATTTAGAAGCTCCAACACCAAATACATAGACCTTATACAAGAGATGACTCTATGTACAAACCTATATATAAAAATGAAAATGTTTAAGATGGAATAATTTTAAGTCATAGGTCCATCAAAGATTATGGATAATGATAAAAAATTAAAATATGTTGATACAATATCAAAACTATCACATGGCTCGCCTGAATCATTTGGAAACTAATTAGGTTTACTATGACTAAGTTCACATGACTTAACACTCATGCACATGCATGTGTTTGAAGAAGAGATCAGGGGTTTGAAAATTCTATGGAAATGGAAATTTAACATTTTATTAAGTTATAAATGATGTATAAATTATGTATTAATACTTCAAAGTGTCAATATGGAGTTGATAAGACCACATATTCAAACTCTTTTCAAAAGACTACCTACAAGACTACCTAAGAAAATGCTTATTGTAAGGATATAAAGGTTTATGAAAGGAGGTATATCACATTTAATGATGTTTTAATAGTATTACAACATTTATGAAATCTCATAGTCAACAATGAGATGTAATGATGCCATAGGTTGGCTTGGGCTTGTAGAACCTAAGTCCAAGATAATAGGCCCATATAGATAGTCATAGAAAGGGTGATTTTTTTGGAGTAAAGATGAAGTTTGAGAACTTTTGAATGTATAGTTAGGTAATAAAAACCTCCAAGATAAATAATATATATTTTAAGTCAAGGGAGTGTATTTTAGACTCACAAGATTACCCCAAACCTTTACATACATACTTTATGGATACTGACAGGCAGACTAGGGTTTAATAGTCTTCAAATGAGAGAGTGTTTGTTAAACATTGATATTTAATTATAGTAGTTAAATGGATACATGAGATTAGAATTTACCACAAAACATGATTATATAATCTAACCACATATGGGTCACTTGAACTTTGCATACACTAAACTGAATGATGATAAGGTTGCCTACTTAACCAAATGGGGATTGTTTGCTTGGCCTGAAGTCAGAGGTGAGAAAGGGATTTGATTAAGGTTAGAAATATGAGAAATTTTACCTTAATATATTCAAGTTATTAATTTTCCCCATAAGGTATCATCTCATAAAAAATCCTATGAAGTCTAAGATGAGTTGAATAACCTAATTTCATATACCACAGGCCTAATGTCAATATTAGTATATGGAAGAGGTAAATAGGCTAAAAATAATTTATAGTTAGATATTTACTCAATTAATTTATAATATTGATGAATTTTCATTGAAATTGTAGTGTCAAATGTCACGAAAGGACCTAAAACCTTGAGTTGATCACCTACAACTAGTCGTGGAACTAGATAAGGATACATGGTTCTCAAGGTAGAATTCACTTAACCTATGCATGTAATGGTTTTAATTACCTCTAATATCATAAGGAAATGTAAACTAAAAATACCCAAAATAATATGATCACCTACAGGTGGTCTTATACCTATAAATTCAATCAAATCCTATAAGGCCTAAAAAGCTTTCATAAGCCCTTAAGCTTCCAACTCTCCTCTCGAGGCAAGATGAATTTATCAAGAAGATATTAAGAATATAAGTAGATGTAATAAACTCATGGAAACATTATAATAAGCATCAATACCCTATACTGATAAATAACAACTCAAACATAGTTAATAGGGTTTATTGCCTTGTCTTACTTAAGAACCCTACACAGATTAAAGAGGCTACATGAGATATAATGGAGGAAGATGGTGATAAGACCATTGGAAAAAGTAGGGATATATATTTTAGACCTCATTAAGTTATTTCAAACCAAAAATAATAATTTTTACTCTTAATGAAAATCTCTCTCTCTCTCTCTCTCTCTCTCTCTCTCTCTCTCTCTCTCTCCTCTCTCTCTCTCTCTCTCTCTCTCTCTCTCTCTCTCTCTCTCTCTCTCTCTCTCTCCCTGGACCTTACAAATACACACTCAGCCACCTAAAATACATAAATATTATGATCGTATCTTTATTGACAAGTTTCATGTTGGAAAAAAGATTTTGGAGTTGTTATACAAGTTCAAAAAATTCCATATTTTGTCACTAGTTCTTACATTGGTGGATTGTACTACATGAATAATTTTTAAGATCCTAACACACCTTCAAGCTACCAAGAAGACCAAATCTGACCAAATGAGAGAGAAAACAATTTTAATGCCTTTAAATGAATTGGGTGACCTATGAAATGACCTCAATAATGTTCATAACTATACTAATAATCACCCATGCCATTTTTTGGTACTTGTACATACAAAATTATATGAAATGGGCCAAAAATTAATATTTTAAGTTGCTTGAGAAGTTTGTACAAGGTGTCAAAAGATCAAATTTGACATGGAAGATCCTAAGGAGGTCATAAATTGAATCACCCATTTTTTGGGTTTCAAATGTGTGGGAAGATTGTGGATCTAATATTTATTCTCTAGGTAGGGAGGTCTAATTGAAACGTAGTTAGGAGAGAGAAATGAATGAAAATGACACTTCCACTCAATCTCAAGACCTAAAACTTGGCATCAAGATGTAAATCCATAGTAGGTCCTAAAATATGCCTTTAGTTTAGCATTATCATCTATACACTTATTTACACAATGATATTTTTATGATTTTAGGGTTATAATTAATGAGGCCAATTTGGAGCTTTTGCTGAAAAATGAATTCTTGAGGGTAGTTTGAGACCTCCAAATGATTTGTTGGCCTAGTGAGATGAAGATATTTCTAGACACCTAGAAATTTAATGAAGTGATGTGTCAAAGGGAACCTTCAAAGATCAGTTGAGATGTTTCAAGTGTAGAGTAAATATGTAACTCAACATGATTTGACCATTAAAGAGGCCACTTGTCATTCTACAAGCCAAGGCAAAGGGTAGCTTTGGAGAGCTAAGCAATGTGTCAAGAAAAGTTTGAAAATTCCATGCCACTTTAAGGAGAAAATAATATTCATAATAATAACACTTTTCTTTGAGGACCTGATGGGGTAATTTAAACCTCTTTTCTTGTTGTAAATTTGTTTGGACACTTCTCTCTCTCTCTCTCTCTCTCTCTCTCTCTCTCTCTCTCTCTCTCTCTCTCTCTCTCTCTCTCTCTCTCTCTCTCTCTCTCTCTCTCTCTCTCTCTCTCTCTCTCTCTCTCTCTCCTTCTCTTAATTTCTCTATATATTGAGCCTTGATCAGATAAGTTTATATCTTCTAATTGGGTATGGAGAATACCTACCCATTTTTAACCTTTAATCAATGAATATTAATTTTTTTTAATCCTCTCCATGGATTGGTCTCAATATGCATGCTTCATTAGTCGATCTTGCTAAGTGATAGTCTTGATTCCTTGGCATGTTTATCCTTGTTTAGCATTCATGTTCAATTTTGAATCCTTTTTGTAGGCCTATTCAAGTGTTTAAATGGAGTGTGTATGTGTTTAGTGAGTTATCTTTTCATTAGTGTCATGTAATGACCTATTGACTAGTCCTCCTATCTCAATATTTTCTTCATAAATATTCATGAGAAATATTGATGTAGAGAGGGAGATTTGGATTAGTGTCATGCGTAGGTGAGTATCTTATTTTAAATTCAATTAGAGTTGGTTGGTAGTGATTATATCATATTTGGTGCATCACCTCCATTAGAGTAGGTTTCTTTCCCTTTTCCTAAAAAGAAGTAGATTAGTTCTTGAACCTAAGTGATTCATAAAGGGAAGCTAACCCTTTAACCTATAGATTCACCTCTCTAATAGGGTACCCACAAACTTGAGGTGTTTCCAAGTTACATAAAATTTGGAAGGCTTGGACTACGTTCCAAAGGGTGAAAATTTGATTGATAGCACTACCCAACCTCAAAAGAGAGAATATAATTCAACCATTTTTTTTTCAACCCATCCTCATTTAATTAAAGAACATATGAAGATGTTTCTACCATATAAAACCATGATATTTTATCCTTACAAACCTCATCCAAAATGGTACAATGTTAATAATGTTTGTTAATGGAATATTAATATAGGTAGTTCACAGGAGACTTATTGTTATCTTCACGAATTAATTCTTACCTTCTTGTTTGGTCCACATTTTAATCTTCATACCCTTACATAATAGTGTTATTATGACTAAATCCAAACATCATATGCCAAATCTAAATAATTATAATCACATCAATGTTACCTACCTAATGATTGAAAATAATTACCCCATACCATCACTTCATCCACTAATGTTTTCCAAACAAAATTGGGTCCTTATTCCTAAACCAATATGTAAAGGACAACTAACATGAACAACTACAAATGGGTGGCTACATTAATCAAACCTCAACCTAATAGGTCACATGAATCTAAAGAGCACCTAGTTCACATGCCTACTCTAAATCACATAATAAATGGTTCTCATTTAGATTTTATACCTTTTTATACCTCTCTTATAAGTCATATATTAATTCAAACATAATAAAAAAACTAACATACCAATAAATTTACATTTATCTAACTACACTTGAAATACCAATTTGGTTTATTCTAATTTTTTAAATTCACCTTACTCCATATTACATGTTTGGCCATCTTGCACTTCTCATCCACATATCTTATAGGATTTGGGGTATCATGGGATACCCATATTCACATAAAATTACCCATTGGGGCATCCTATGATGCCCACTCTTCTTTTGCATCACATAATAAAAAATAATTTCAACTTCAAGAAAACTTCTACAATACATAAGATTGTATTCACATGTTCATGTTTGATATAGAAATTAGCATAAGATTTACTTGTTACTTTTGGATCATGCTTTTTTTTTTTCTTTTTTTTTTTTGAGTTTTAATTCATTTAGTTTAATTTTACTTACACCATTGTTTCCATTGGGTTATTTGGTTTTATTTCACTTTACATAGACCAATGTTTCTTTTTTGGTTCTTTAGTTTTATATCACATTATGTTCCACGTTTTTTCCCCTTATGGTTCCTAGGTAGCACCTTCAAGTGTTTAATTTATTTTAATTTTGTCACATTTATGTCGTTCTTTCCATAATCTCTTTATGATTATTTGGTAGTTATTTGATTTCCCCTCCTTTTGGATGACTACTAATTTCATTAGTGCTTATGCTGGATTATTTTTATCTTAGTATGAATTCCTTAGTGACATGACTGTCGTAGCATAGCTTGTCCCTTTTAGAGTATTCTTTTCTTTCATTATGGTCAAATATAATCATATTTATCATTATATCACGTATTACAGGGATGAATCTTTCATTATCATCTTATTTATTTTATTTACTTTCATTTGAGGGATAAATAGGTTAGTTTTGAGATTGCACACTTACTTGTGGGAAAGCATAAGTGTATTTAGACACCATGGTCTTTAAGTCATTTCTCTAGTTACCAAGAGTAAGATATCTTGTGTTCATCACCTAGTTTACTCATGATTAGTTTTAAGAATCCATATGGAAGAAGAATAGATAAACAAAACAAATTTTAAAATCTAAATCATAAAATAAATAAAATGTAATGATCAAAAGGAAAATACATTATTAAAATCCAAATCACACCAAAAGACATGATATTTGTTTTGCACATCTCATATATTTGTCAAAGATAAAACTCCATAGTTTGCCTCATGATAGATCCATGTTCTATTAGGGTATAATAGGCTACTAGACTGAGGTAGGAGGTCTTATTATATCATATTATTATAGTGCCACCTAATTTCTCACACAATTACCTAATATTTTCAATATAATGATGGATTTGAAAGGGATATTGATGAAGGCAGAATATTTTTTCAAAGGTAGGCCCATTTTAATTTTAATACATATAGCCTACATGGAATGATCTATGTACTTAAATAGCTATCCCAAGCTTCATGTTCATTCTTTAGAGTGACATAATTCATTGATTTTAATATTTATTAGCCTTATTCACTTATATAGTGTGTCTCATTCCTATTTAGAATGTTCAAATCACCAATGCATAACCTCACATTATTTATTTACATGACATTATTCCTACTCTCCCATTATTTTATTTTGATTTTAGCTAATCACATCCTTGATCACATATACCTACTAAAACCTCTTGGTTTATAGATTGTGAGTTGCATTATGATACCTTAGATATGACCTGGTTTTCCTCAAAAACATCCCTTCACATTTTGTCATCACACCAAACTATTATCATACTAGTCATGTCATTAGGTGGTTGTGTTCTCTTACATCATATTTTAGATAAATCATTAAAATTGAGTCATCATCCTTTATATATTTTTATTTTCATCTATCGATCATATTCTTGTTTGAATGTTGTGCACTTCACCTATCTTACATAGGAACATTACATGCTTACATGTTTTTCTTTATGTTTGACTTGACATGCTTATATTACATATTGAATTACATTAATTTTTAATTAATTTATGATCTATTTATTGTTCATTTGACATGCTTATCATACATGTTGATTTAAATTCTCATTTTCATCCATTTATGTTTTATTTGTGTCTTGATTTGGCATACATATCTTAGATGGCCATACATTCATTTACTTCCTTATCTTCATTTAACTCCTTATCTTCATTTACTTCCATATTTTTATTTTAATTTCCTCACATTGATATTTAATTTAGTTAGCATTTTTCACATGCTTTTTCACATGATTTAGTGTGTTTTGCATTCATTTTTCATCATTTTGTTGTTTACATGTTTAGTATTTTAGTTTAAACTAGCAATTACAATCCCAAATTTCTAATTTTCCAAGTGATTTTTCAAGTATTAAGATTTTTTCATATCTACTTTGAACATCCTATATACACAATCATTAATTCTATTTTTAGCCTTATATCCCTAGAATTTATCAAATGTAGGTATTACACGCTCTACAATTGAGACTATGATATTTTTGTACATTCATTTAGTAGAAAGTTAAGGTATGTATATGTTAATTTATTTATTTACAGCATCCTTTGATATCATTTACTTTCAAAAATTTACTATAGTTATTTATCTCAATTTTTTGTGTTTTTATGTTCTTTCTCAAAGAATAATTCCATGTTACACTTTAGTGACACGTGATGAGATTCATGTGGGGAAAATGTATCCACATAATTTTTTAACTTTTATCACTTAATGACACCTTCTCTCTTGAATGATCCTATCATGTTTCAATCTCTCTAATTTTATGCATTAAAGGGTGCATTAGGAAATGGGTGGGTATACCATTGGTATTCCATAATACTATTGGTCAAATTTATCATTACCTAAACTCATTAAAAATATCACTTCTCAAATTCCCAAAGAAATTTAAACCTCATTTATCCATTCCCATAACCATTTATCCTTCAAAATATCCCCTAACTAATAAAACACCCTATTTTTCAAATAAATTGACTAGGGTGACCCTGTTATAATTTTTTAAGCACACGTATAAAACTTGATAGTCTTGACCATCCTAGTTTGAGGCCTACATGTAATTTTTTCTCAAAATTAGGTGGTATTATCTGACCTCATAAACTAATGATACATAAGGGTTAGGAATTATCAATCACTATAAACTAAGGCTCATTTCAATCCAATAACGAGGAACATTCATTTTTATATTATTATAACTTGTAATTCTACTAGATATACTCTTGAAGGAGCCATTACTTAGGGTTTACCTTGGAGGAAAGATAGCTTGCCTTTTGGTAGTCTTAAATGTAAAGTATGAGTCTTTTATCCTAGATATTATTTCTATAGTGTCTTAAAAATCCATAATAACCTCTTAAAAAACACCATTAGCTAAGGGAGAGATTCAAACTCAACAAGTTCTCTAAAAGGTATGCATTCCTAACTTTTTCTATTTCATTTGATAGATATATATTGCACAAAGTAATAGATTTTTAATATATAACTTGTTGATTAGGAATACAAGAGAGGTTAGTCAATTCTTAGTGAAATGAAATAAAAACAACTTGAAAACATAATTTCTCAAGCCTAATACCTAGGTTTACTTATATGGACAAAAAAAAAGAAATGAAATTAGAAGATAAAGAACCATGATTTTACCTAACTTTAAGATTGACTTGAAGACTAGTTTAAAGAGGTTGAGATTGACTTCTAGATGTATAATTATTTTTAATGCTTTTATTATTATGTGAGTATCATCTATCCTTATCTACACTTGATTTATATTTGGCTTGGCATGAGAGTGAAGAAGTTACTTGTGTAATTTGACAATAGAGTTTTGCATGAGAAACTTATTGAAATGAGAGGTGTGAGGCTCTTATTTATAAATTTATTAAATCATTGTGAAATTTTAATCTCATCTCAATATGGAAGGTTGAGGATCAATCCTAATTATGACTACAAACATAGATCATGTAATAGAGGCCATTTAAGGTCTTTTAGATTATGGAAGGCACTTTTCAAGAAAAGTGTAGTCATTAGTCTAGTTAGAGTGCATAAGAGGAGTGTGTAAGAGAGGTGTAAGAACCTATCTTGAGTTTATAAGTAAAATGTCTTGACATGTCATAAAATTTGATGTATTTCTCACTTTTCCTTATCATGTCACCTTGGGTGAGTCAATATTCTAATTTTCAATTTAACAAAATAGGGTAATTCAAAATCATGTATTTTCCTATCAGAGGAATGATTAGGCTTCATTAAGTGGGATTAATTAATAATTAGTATAATTTTCACTTTTTTAATGCTTCTATTTATCATTAAAGTATTCAATTAGTTTAATTATGAATATACTTATAGAGTATTCAACTATTAAATTAATTCAAGATGCACTAAATAATATTAATGATGCAACATGATCCATTTCCCTAATTAGGGATGTATAATTACAACTTGGGATTAAAATTGTGGTTGTGTAGGTAAATTAGGTCCAATGGTAAATTATGGTTAAACCTACATGTGATTATGGGAAATCAATCTTAATTAAAATTTAGATATGGAAGTGGTTAAAATGAAGTTTATCAATTTTTACTTTATTTGAGAAGGTGTCGTGAGACACTAGGCACAAAAAAATATTTTCAAATATTTAAAAATTGTTAAGAATAAATTTGATAACACTTAAATGAAAGATGTCTTCACTCTTCTCATTTTTGAATTTTTATGAGTTAGTAAACTTAGATGATACCCCAAATGAAACTTTATTATCCTTAAAGTTCCCCTTGAGGGGATAATTAGGGAAGAAATTGAAATATATGGGCCTTTGAAAAAGAGAGTAAAAACCCAGAATGAGAGAAATATATAGGATTAAAATTAGAGGAAAGACTAAATGATGAAATTGGCCCCAAAAAGGGTGGTCTTGGTTGATCATAATAATGTGCCCTAATAGGGAAAATTTGTTTTTGGATGTAAGGAGTTCCCATAGTAGGCAGGTTTTGATAATTGATTAGTTTAAATGCTTTGCCCCATTAGGGAAAATCTTCATTTTAATAAATGAGTATCAGGCATTTGATTAATAGGTTAGGGGATAGTATAGAAGGAAAGATCTTACTATATCAATGCCAAGTAGACTTTTAGATATTTATTTTTGATATAACATTGAATAATATGCACTATGATATAAAATACCATGATGACCACACCATAATGTGCATAAGGGCTGACCCCTAATCTAATAAACCAAAAAAATGCAACAATGACAAAAACCATGATGACTAGGCTGACATATGCTAATGTGTGGACCCAAGTATAAATTTGCAATAGGAATAACCATAATTATGAACCCACTGACATAGTGGATTGAGCCAAGAATACAATAGAAAAAAGGAAGCAAAAAAATACAAAAAGAAGAAATCAAACATAAACTAAAAGAAAAGTAACATAAATCATCTAGTTGTTCAAGTGAAAAAGAAAATAAATGCACCAAGAATAATCAAACATAATCATTATTGATAAACCCATAAATACACTATTAAATAGGTAATTTAGTGAATAATTTATTCATGTGTGAATGTAAGGTATTACTCTTCGGTAATTTTACCCTAAGCTCTAGAGGACAAATGATAAGATAAGATAATAGCCTGAACAAAAGGAGGAATAGAAGAATAAGGAAGGGGTGGTCAAGTGGACTCCAAATTCCCCATGTAGTTAGATATTACCTACATACTCCTATATACTTTAGTATAATGGTAGTTAACATAAGGATATGGAAAAGTAGAAAATCTATGATACAAAAGAGATTTTATTTATAGAATAACAATAGGAAAATATATATTTGTAAAATAATGAGAGCATTTTAAAGGTAAATCAATAAAAGTGAAATGGTAATGAGATTGGCTAAGTTAACTTGAGATGCCCCACACATCCAAGTGCTCCCTACATAGTCCATGTAAACCTCAAGCCAATGTAGTTATCCAAGAAATAGGATATGAAATGATAAGGAATGGAAAATACCATGGTTGGATAAGGGGATCCCACCCAAAAAATGTAACAAAATGTGTCATTTATAATAGAGCCAAAGTCCACTAGTGATTAGGATGGTAAAACATGTAGAAATTTTGTGGTTTAATATCTCTCATGATGATTTTAAGCCCTTTTTATAATTTTTTTGGTTTTTAGGTTGTTTTTAGGATTTTCAATGTTTATGGTTTTTTGGATAGTTCTGAATGTTTTTGGGTTTTTAGCATTTCAACTCAATGGAGGATTACTATATGTAAAATGCTTTAACTCAAAAAATAGTGAGAGTGTGACCTAGGTTGCTTGTAAAAATGTGAGATCATGGTTTAGGTTTCTCATGAAATGGTGAGATTGTGGGAATTTTACTCATAAAATGGCAAGAGAATGGAAAATGGGTGACTGATCTAGCTTCATAGAATATGCACTACCTACATAGTCCAAATAGACCTCAAGTCAATGTAGTTCAATCCTAGTGGAAGTTGCTAAGAATCAACAATAGGGTTAAGCATACAAATGGCATATTAAAAACTATAAATGATATAATATTTAATAAGAGATAAAACATGAATTTCAAAGACCATCATTTAAGGAAATCATGCATATGATAATCTAAGATACCAACTATCCTAATATGATGATGGTGACCAAATATGAATATTCTATTTGAACATTTATTTGAATTAATAAATATAGAATCATCTATTATACTAATATATTAGAATCAAGATCAATAATGGTAATAGGATGAGGAATAATATCAAGATGGATTGACTTAATTGGAAAGTGGGATCAAGGGAAGGTGGGTTCATGGCATTCCCCTAAGTAGGGGTCCTCATAGTCAATGTTCAAAAAAATAAAGTTTAGAAACACTTGAGATGCATGATATTCATGGGCTCATATAAACCTTATCCCTATGGTGTAGCCAATTTGTATTCTCTAAATCCATAATTTATTGTGGTAATGAATGAACCCAGCCAATTAGGCACCACATTTTCCTTCTTTTCAAGGGTAGAATTGATATTCTTCTTATTTTAACTTAAGAATAGGTCACCATGTTTAAAGTCTCTATGATTTATATGCTTTTTTTGTGCAACCTATTTTGATAAGCAAGTAGATTTTTCAAATCAGCTACCTATTTTTCATCAAGTAATTCTAACTCATGCAATTGATAAAATTTGTATTCTTACTCATCAATTATATTATTTGATAAAATACACAAGGTAATTCGATATTGGTAGGGAGAATAGATTATGTGCAATAAACAAGGGAGTATGGTGTGGCTCCTATTAGGTTCTAGGTATTGATAAGTTAATCATAGAGGGAAGGAAGTAGTTAAAAATTAAAATCAGAACCAAAATCATTAACTATTTTTATAATAATTTGGATTAGGGTTTTATTAGATTCTTTAGCTTGGCCATTAATTTAAAGAAATAGGTAGTGGAAAAATGATGTTTGATATAATATTTGAGATAGAGGGATTTGGCATCATTATTTTTAAAGGAGCCACCATTATCATAAATAAGATTAGATGAAATTCTAAAGTGACAAATGAGATGGTTGAGGATGAATTTTTAAATATACTTCCCAATTACCTAAGCTAGTAGAATGGATTCAACCCACTTTGTAAAATATTTGGTTGTAGTAAGGATATTTTTATGGCCATATAATGAAGCATGATTTATTTTTTCTAAAATATTGAGTCCCCTTGTTGAAAATTGTAATAATGTAGTGATTAATTAATGTGGATGAGCTAGCACATGAATGATATTGGCATGTTTTTGATAAACCACACATTTTTTTACATAAGCACATGCATCGACCTTCATAGTGGGCCAATAATACCTTATATGCATGAATTTATTAGTGAGTCCAATCCAATAGTGTGGTCCCCACAAATCCATTCATTTACTTATTTAATATTTAATATGTAATTTTTCAAAGATAAATAGTGAATTAGAGTTCCATCACATCCTTTATGATAGGCTATGGTAATGAGAATGGTATAACAATAAGTGGTATGAATAAAGGATTTTTATTTTTTTATAATAAAGGTTAGAGGGAGAATATTTTCATGAAGGTATGCATATATATCAAATTACCTAGGTGAGTTGGGACCAACAATATCACACACCATTTCATATTTGAAACATTTGTGAGTCAACTATAAGATATGATGAATAAGAAACTTGAAATCTATAGCATGATCTATAATTACCATTAGTGAACAAATGATATGTTCAATTAGTTATGTTTTTGGATATAATAATTTTTTCAAATTGGACATGTTCAAATATTTATTTAAGATGGTTCACCATATTCTTCCAAGGAATAAGATTGTCATATTTGGTCTGGTATTACTTTTTTAACTAGTTGATAATTAGATAAGAGTATCCATGAACATATAACTTGTTTGATATTCCATTATACTTATAAATGAATCCCTATAATGAGTGATTAATACTATAATATATTATTTGTATAAGAAAAACCAATGTAAAATATTTTGGGAATGAGATACCCTTGTAGTGTTATTAATAGAATACTAGATCCTAATCTATGAGAAGTATAGGAACCATAAAAAAAAAGGGTTCAGTGCTAAGGAGCAAAATAAGTGGCGTATAGACTCATGATTGACTCATCATGAAAATTGAAAATAAGTAGCTTGGTATCTGACAAGGGTAATTCAACAAGATGATTTTCAAGTGTGTGTCCCTTAATGGCATTTTGATGAACATATTAAATATTGAATTCAATAAATAACATGATCCAATTAGCCATACAACTAGTCAAGGCTACCTTGGAAAGTAGATATTTTAGTGGGTTGATTTTGTCAATGATAATGGTCTTGTTGTTGAGCATATAATGGCATAATTTTTGGACTACAAAGACCATGGATAAATAGAATTTCTCAATTTGATATAATTATGTTCATATGATACCAATTTGTGGCTTAAATATTATATAATGAGTTCTTTCCCCTTATCATTATGTTGTGATAAGAGTGTCCCCAAGGCACAATCAGTTACTGAGATGCATATACATAATATCTTTATAGGTGTAGGTGGAGCCATTATACATCGATTTTCTAGTATTTTTTTTAATTGTTTAAAGTCCTATTATAATCATTATTTCATGAAAAAATGATACCTTTATTTAGAAGATGAGTGAAAGGATGTCATCTATCTACCAACTAAGATATAAACCATTTAATAGATTAGATATTGCCTTGTAAGATATGAAGTTGTTTGAGATTAGAAAGTGAAGGAATTTCTATAATGGATTTAACCTTGGCTATATTGAATTCAATGCCTCGATGAGAGATAATTAAACCTATAAATTTAGTTGAAGTAATGTTAAAAATTCACTTTTTAGTTTTAAGCCTTACTTTTTATTCATGAATTCATTCAAAGATTATTCATGATATATCTATATGTCCTATTATGGTCTTGGAGTTTTCTAATATGTCATCCATGTAGTGCTCAATAATATCATACATCATGTCATGAAAAATGATAGTCATGGAATGTTGATAAGTGGCACTATCATTCTTAAGGATAAATGTCATCACATGATAGCAAAATTTTCCCCATGGAGTGGTGAACACTATCTTGTGTTGGTATTCAAGTGTAATTTTAATTTAATTATATCTTGATAATCCATCCATAAGAGATAACATCTCATACCCTACCATGGAATCCACAATCATATCAATGTTGGGCAAAGGAAAGTCATCCATTGGATATGTTTTATTGATATCTCAAAATTTAGTGTATGATTAGATTCCTTATAGATTTTTGTTGATTGAGACTATGTTGTATATCCACTTTTAATAATCAATAAGATGGATGTACCCTATCTCTAATAGTTTTTGTAATGATTTATTGACAAGAATGGTTATGTGAGAATGTATTTTTCTCAAATTATATTTGATTGGCTTGGAATTATGGTGTAAAACAAGGTGATGTATAACAAAAGTGGGGTGAAATCTAGGCATATATAAATAATACCATGCAAATATATCAACAAACTCTCAAAGTAGGGAAATAAAAATCTCATGTTCCTCTTCAATGAGGGGATGTTATATGTTAGATCCATTTGGGATTGGTAGGTGTTCTAATATTGAATTTTATGGTATCTTCAACAAGCAGTGTGGAGCAATCTTCTAAAATAGTCATAAATGTGGTACAACAATCTTAATTTTCATTTGGTGGCTTGAGTGTTTCATCGAGTTCACCCTAGCATGAAGAATCTAAATCACCAAGGTTTATCAAAAATCATTTGTTAAAGGCATGTGGGAAATCTTGAGCTAATCAATCAAATATTTTTTTATCCTATAAATTAATTATTAAGTGGCATGAATTTATAGAACTAGAGGAGGCTTGTGATTCCTTCAGAATACGTTAAAATTCTGTTGAGGCCAACATAATCCCATTTTTTATAAAATTGGGACCCTTGAGAAACCCTAAAGATTAAACATGAAATATGGAATAGTAGGATAATTTATAGAATTTAATATCATCCACTTTAACAAAGGCAAGCTTTATTATTATATTTTTATTTAGTTTTGTCTGGAATTTATAATAAATGGTCTTAATGGCTTTTAGTTGTAGGTTGCATGATGTTCTTCCTAAGAAATTCATGTTTTAAAATGTTGGAAAACCCTTAGTTCAAATTTGAATATTGGTAGGAACTAAATTGGTGGGAACATTTTAAATCCTATTTTGGACTCAAGGACAATTGTCATGTTTAAATATTTAGTTGTGTTTCTTAACACAACTCAAACTTAGACTAAAAATTCTTGGTCCCCTTTATTGATTCCCCCTTTTAGTTATTTATATTTTTAACTTTGTGTAATTTCAATTTTGTAGGGTCCCTTTTAATATTTCCTAACTTGGTCCCTTTAAATTCAAAGCTTAGCCTAAAATTTTAATCCAAAAACCTTGTTGTATTTATTAATATGAATGAGACCTTAACCTTAACACCTTAGCCTAAGTATTTTATTTCATCTTGGGTCCTAAATTAATTTTTGTGCTTTTTTTAGATCTAATGGCTTATGTTTCATAATGGGGCTTGATCCAATAGAGCAAGGATGACCTGAAATTTAACTTAAAAATCATTCATCTTGTAAGATTTGATGATTCAAGCTTCATCATGAAAAGGTGATCAGATGGTGTGTGGAAATCTTGAAAGAATCTAGCACTTAATCTTTGTGACCAATCATGTTTGATCTTTGGGATCTCAACCAATGGTTCTCACTTCATCATGGACTCAAGATCAAATAAAGTGAAGATAGTGTGGAAAATTCAAAAGAAGATATTTGTGGTGTTGCCATGCATCATCCTTACATTTGAGGGTCAAAATAAAATGGGCCCACTTGAAAAAAGCAACAAATCATGAGCATTCTCCTAGATCATGATCCTAAAACTCTCACTTACTCATAGGAACTTGATCTAATGGGGTGTATTAAGTCTAAGGAACTCAAAAAGCTCACATAGATGCCAAGTGACACTCCTGCATTGGGTCATAAGAATTTGATGAGATTAAATTTGATCTTTGTGTGACCATCATTTGAAATCTATTAGGATGTATTTGACATCTGTATGATTTTCAACTTTAAGTCCATCAAATTAAAAGTTTTACCAACTTAAAATTGACATTCGTGCAGTCATCATTTGACATCTACGAGGATGTATTTGACATTCATGAGACCATCAAATTTAAGCTAATGAATTATCTTGCTCAATACCAAAGTATGTTCTAAAATGTTGCTAGAAAGCTCAAGAAATACCTTAAAAACTAATGGGATCCCTTAGAAGATGCTCAAATAAATGAAATATTCAATCTAAAAATATTTAAACGGTCTTATGGTTAAAATTCACACAGAATAAACATATTCCAAGTTTATATCTTAATTTTCACATTGAAATTTGTTTTAATATGATGAACCTTAGGCTAAATACTTGTACTAAGTATTATTTTAAAAGGGTCTCAATAACATAAAACTTAGGCCAAATAATTTTTATTGAAGGGTTTTATTATATTAATATTATTTGGAATTTGATCATCTTGACCCCTTTGATCATGTTTTATAGATTTAATAATGGCTATTTTAGCTCAAAATATACATTGTGTTTATTAAACACAACGTAAAATTTGACCTAAAACATTTACTCATAGTCCCCTTTATATAAATATGTAAAAAACATAGGCATAAAAAATTTAGCCTAAAGTTTATTTTATGTTTAATAAACATGAAATAAACCTTAGCTTAAAATGTTATAACCTAAGTCCTTGCCTAAATAATGTCCTAAATTTAAGCCCATGTATCTTGTAGAATCTAACAATTTGTGCTTTATCATGAAAGGATGATCAAATGACATGAAGGTACTGATGACTTTTAAAAGGCCCATGAGTTTGGTACATAGCTAATGCTTCTTCAAAAAAATAATAATGTAGGATATAAAGCTAGAGAAGGCACATGAAGATGCCAAGTGGCACAAATACAAGGCTCAATACCAAAATAACCAATGACAAACAAGGACCCAAATCATGATAAAAAATGCATGGCTAGTCGTAGGATCTTCATCCAATGGTGAAAAATAAAAGGAGACATTTTAAATGCCAATGGATTGTGCTTAAATGCATTCATGAAAATTTACATGAAAGGCCTAGATCTATTCCACATATACACTATGCAAGCAAAAATAGACAAAATAAGAGATCTTATGGGCTCAAAAATGTCAAAGTATAAAGGCAAAGGTCCAAATCAAATACAAGGCACGTATGGGCTGAAGTCTAGATATATCTTGCCATTAAATCTTCAAAACCCTAAACACTACATAAAAAAACCCTAAGTGTATTCATTTGGTTACAATTCGATCCAAGAGAATCTTAATTGAATTTTTGAGTACAAAAGAGCATCACAAAGATCAATTGTTATCCACTAGTGAACAATTTGCAAGTAGAATCCATGGTAGCTCGCAAGCAATAGTCAAAGGAGGATATAAAGCTCTACCTATCCACATATAATGAAGGAAGAGTCTTTAAGGACATTGAATTAGATTTTCTAGCCCTAAATAATGGAAATAAGAACTGGTCAAAACTCTTATTCACCATAGAGGAGATAAAATCCATCACTAAAGAAGAGCATAGAGTTGCCATGACTAAAAATGAATCACTATGACTTGGTCATAGTTCAGATGCCTGACCTTCACTACGTTGTTACAAAACTAGAGGTACTTCATTATATTGATGTACTTGCTCTATTTTTTATAAACTATAGGATAAATAATGTTTGGATAATCCATGAAGGAACTTCTAAGAAGGTAGCCTAGTTTTCCCTTGTGGCCTTTGACAAGTACTACAAACTCCCAAAACCCCATGTAGACTTTTCCAAAATTAGTTAGTAAACCAACAAGCATGTCCTAGATACCATCCTTAAACCATGGTTGCACCAAGTGAACCACATCTTTAGAGACTTTGAGGGTAGGATCCCACTAGTTCAATTTAGGTAAGGGATTTGGGTATCATGACCCTATTAAACAAAGCCTCAAGAGCCCCCTCAACCACATATGTAAATAAGACATGGGTCCCCTATATATATTTCATGGTAGAAGAGAAGTCCAACCCTGAAATTGGAGACTTGATCAATATCTTCTTAGGAAAGCAATTCACCATTATCAAAAGGAAGACTAGAAAGTAATTTTAAATTGTCATACTTGATAGATGCCCTACTTGCTTCCATCAATTTCTTAGGCATCAAAAATTATTCTCTTGAAGGTAGAACCACCATATCCCATCACTAATCTAAATTTCACATCTTCAAATGAATAAACCACATGTAATTCATCTATGACTATGTCTATCCCACTCTAATGGAGGACATCACAGGTTGTCTCAAACCTAGGGTTCATCCATTGATCAAAAAGTATGTGGAAATGATGGGGGACATATGTTTTTATCTAGATTACATAATATTCCTAATTGATGGAATCATGTCCCAACCCTATAGATTGTCTGTCTATGTTCCTAGTAAGTTAGTAGAATAAGAAATTGCCTCCCAAGTCATCAATGGTGTTGATGGGGCTTGTAAATAAAAGAGGAAGGGCCTTGTCCATACTTTTCCTCTAATCATTAAAAGGACCATGATACATAGTTGGAAGTAGGTGGAGATCATGTCAAAGCACTGGGACTCATTTGGATTCCAATTTGATGAACTCAAAATGCAAGATCCCAAAAATATAGTGGGTGATCATTTGAAGGCTAAACAAGTCCCCAAATTAATATATGTGCATTAGATCAGTATCCATGATACCATTTACATCAAGGAAAATTACTTTGAAGAAGTTTTAGCTAGGCTCAAAGGGTCTAACATTAAGTTGGAACATAGGTTAACAAGTGAAGATAAACTAGTATGAGAGGTATGGTAGATGCATCTTGTCTAATTTAATTTATTGCCTAGAACTTCAAAGCCACCTCAAGTGAATTAGCCACAACCCCACAGATAAATTAATTAAAGACATGGAAAAGAAAAGTTGGAAGATAGACCTAGAGAGGGACCCTCATCCTCAACACCACCCAAAAATCCTCAATCTCTACTTAAGTATTTAGACATGATTGCCCTAAATCCAGATGAAATAGTTGAAGGTGACCTTAAGGATCTTGCTGAGGAATATGGTACTGATGGAAAAAAGGGTAGATTAAAGATACATAATTCTAATTAAGGGAGCTTGAGGATGAGAAAGTAAAATAGGTTGCTCATGAAATATTCATAGTGGCACCCCTAAAAAAGAGGAAGGTAAAGCTGACATTTGTCCTTGTTAGACCAAGAAAGAAGAGAAGATTAACTCTCACTCACCCCATTAGTGAAGTCAATTTTTTTAGTGAAGAATTCCCCATTCATTTAATAATCATCCATGATAGGTTTATCTATGAAAAATAATACAAGATCCCCTCTTTATCCCATTCATGGGCATTAACAAAGGTAGTCAACATAGATGTGAATGATGACATCATGCCATGGATTAGGGCCATAATGAAGGAAGAAGAAGAAAGAATTATAGTGGCTATGGTAGGAATAGAAAGAAAAAAATGTATTATCCAAGAGCATCTAAAAATATAGGAATTGAAGTCCTATAATCTCCAAAGTTCATAGAGCCACTCACCATAGTGTTATTCAATTTAGAGATAGCTGGATTAAAGAGGGTCACCACCAAGAAGGCTATGGTGGTAGTTAAGGAGTTCACCTTCTATAAGGTTAAACCTTTTGTAGGAATGACCCTAACAGAAGGAAAAAAAACAAGAGAACAACCTATCCATATAGAGGATGTTGAGAGCTTAATTGAGGCCCAATCAGACCAAACTATGATTGGGATTAGAGAAATGAAAAAAAGGATCCATAATTTGGAAAAGGATGCTATGTACCTAGGGATATGATATATTGATGTATATGGGTTGATGGAGATGCTGACATGTGGCACACATCCCCTTTGTTATATGGGTACATTATATTAAGATAATAGAGTAACTTATGGAAGTGGTACATTGGGTAATGGTCGGCCTACATTGGATTAGGAGGTTACCCATCCATGGGTTAGATAGATGTATATATATAGGAGGTGATTATCATGGGAAAGATATCAAGTAAGCATTGAGTCTTCTCTTGTAAGAGGATATTGGAGGTTGTCCCCTTGAAGAGACATTGTGGAGTTATTCCTTCCTAAAGGAGTATTATATGGTGTTTCCCTACCTTAAGGGTATTTCTACATATATTGAATATCAAGATCATTACAAAGGAGAAATAAAAATTGGAGACATAGGCTTTTTTATCAATGTCTGATGTTATTATTAACATGTTTGAGGCTTCATTATTTGATATGTTTGATTCTTTAAAATCAAGAAGACTGAGGCAAGATGCCCTAAGCCAACAAAGTGAAGTAGCTAAGGGGTTAATAATAGAATGGTAGGAGATAGAGATCAGAATAAGGGACCTCATTAGCATTTTGATTCAGAACAAGATTTTTAATTTCAAATCTATTAGCTTGGCTCACCTGAATGCCATATTGGGAATAATTGTAGATAAGATCTAAATTTTAAATACATGGACAAGGAATTTGGATAGACTCATAATTGATGACAAGGATCTAATCATTAGGATTGATCAACTCCTAGGTACTTTACTAGTCAATTCTGCAAAGACTACAACATTAGGAATAATTTATGATGTAGAGTACAAACACATGATCACTTTGGTAATGTAATAAATCAAAATAAAAATCCAAGGCTAGTCTAGTAGTGATAATGACAAAATTCTAGGCATGGTCTTCATTATAGAGGAAAAGATTACAGAAGCTAGGAACATAAAAGAAGTTATGGCCAGAGATGATAGTGATTTGGATGATCTTGATGATCAAGTAGAAGTTTTCCTTGAGAAGCCAACTATGTACCTTGAGATTATCAAATAGAAACATGAAAATGAAATCGAATTCCTATAGGAAAAATAAGGGGACCCTTCAATAATGAGCCCACCAACCAGTTAATATTCCTTTTGTAAAGCATTATAATATTTAAAAATAGGGCTATTCTTTTGTAAGGCATATGCTAGTTTGTTAGCATATTTCCCCTAGCCAACTCTAGTTTTGAAAGACAAGTGTATTCTATAACTTGATAAAAAAGACAACTATCCTTACTTTTGTACATTTTGTATCCTATGACTAACTAGTGTATTGTCTTGTCTTTCTGTAAAAGGCATGTATCACATTCTTGTAAAGGGAGAGAATTTTGAGTAAATTTGTATACTTCAAGAAATTAATGGAATCAAGTAATTCTATAAGGATTATCTAGATTGAATGTGTCAATTGTTAACATAGATTTCTCTCAATTATTGATTCTCATGCTTATGTTTGAATAGTTTCTTTGAATTCTAAATTTACATCTATGATATACGGTTTCTAATTTGTGCTTGTGGTAAATTAGTTAAAGGATATTAGATTTTATTCATTTTATGTCACATATTTAGATGTGTTGATGGTATTTGAGTCTGGAAAAAAACCTTTAAAGTAAAATCTAGTTCATACTTGTATAATTTCATATCATCCTTAGGAATATGCCTGATGTGTGGTGAAATTTGAGCTTCACTATTTTGCATCATAAATTGGTTAAATACAAGTTTAGTTTGAATTGAAACTTTGTCATGATATTTGAGTTCAAGATTAGTAATCACTTGTTTCTTTCCTTTCTTACCCTTCTCTTTACTCATTTTTTTTAACCAAATCACTGTAGCCTAGATCTCCTTGTCAATATCCATATATATTAGTTTGTAGCTTAAATTGAACCATATTTCATTAAGAATTAACATAGCTCTTTCATAATTCATAAAGAAAAGACCATGATGGCTCCTAACCATAATTTTTTTTTTGGAACACTCATACATTATTCTACCACTATTCCACCATAGGTAACATCAAGTTACCATAACCTACTACTCATGCTCTGAATTCCTATAATTCTAAAATAAGAAGTGTTCTATGAACACTAAAAACCCCTATGGTATACTTAGAGGCATAAACATGAGGCATTCCATTGGATATTTCTCCATTTTTGTGCATTTTATCTAGGATTGATGACACCTTTGCATTTTTTTGTAATTCTTTGCTTAGAAGTGTAAAGATAATTGATCTTTTTTTTATGATGTATCTTTGTGATTCCTTATACAAATATCAATGTTATTTGAGGTTTGATTCTTGGTTTTGGTGAATTTATCTTAATCTTTCAAAATCTATAGTATTTGAGGTTAGGATGACTTGTTTTGATAAAATATTGGCATATATTTTATATATCTAGGCTTATTTAAGATTAAATTTATAAAGATATATCATATTAGCATAATTTTATACATCTTTGAGTTATTTTAGGTGAAGATAAATGTCCTTTACTATTATTTATGAAATATTTTCAAAATGAGCTTAATTTTTAGGTTTAATCCTTCATCCTTATAAATATTAGATTGATACATCATATCTCAAACAAGATATTCAACCTTCAAGATAGAATTACCAAAGATTTAGATGAGATCCCACTTAGAGACAAGGTAACCTTTACTTGAGCTTGAGGTTCATATAAAAAATAGGCATGATGAAGGTAGATGCAAGATATTTAAATATCTTCCAACTTCACCTCTTTAAGGTACCATCGCCTTCAACCTTCATCTAGGTATGGCTTGCTTGGGAGAATCTTCAATTAATGTTTTAGGAATGGTAGATGATCTCAAATGAAACCCTAAGAAGCATTTTATTACATTTATTCTAATAGGTATAGTAATTGTTGAAGAGAAAATTAAGTCTTTTAAAGTTACCTTATGATTACTAAATGTTGTGCATAAGGATGTGGCATGAAGGTTGTTCCCCTTTAAATTTAAATATGTTGCTTATGAATGGTTCTTGAACTTATCTGGCAATTATATCACTAGTTGGGATGGTTTCAAAAATGTTTTTATAGATCAATTTGGTAAGATTATCAATCCTTGTGTTATTTACCTTCAGTTCACCACCATTAAGAGGGATAAAAGTGAGCCTATTAGGTATTTTAATTCTATATTTTAGAAAATTTATAACAAGACCATAGATCCTTATAAACCTGATGATGTTCTAGCTCTAGAAATATACAAATATGTAGTAGATCCCATAACCTCTATATTTTTGAGGAGATCTATTCTAGCTATAACTTCATTGGCCTAGGCCTATTCTATGTTAGTGGTCATTAATGATCAAATGTAGCCCCAATGATAAATGGCCTATTCTATTCCAAACATTAACACACAAATTCCCACTCTAAACATATTTATAAACAATAACCAAAATATCCTATCCTTAAATCAACTTCCAAACCTCAACCAATTGCCTCTGAGTTATGATGATCCCAACTAGAACCTTGTCTGTTTGAGTCATCATGCTACTAATGTCTTCAATTTAAATGATCAATGAGATTTACTAATAAATGGTGGTGGTAATAATAGCCAGGTCCATAATTCTAAAACTCCTAAAATGAGAATGAGTCTATACTGAAAATGGTCCAAAATTTGAGCACTAATTTTCTTCATCTACAAAAATAAGCTAAAAATACTACTAAAAGCTCTAGTAGGAACTTCTCATTTCAAAGGTTTAATAGGTCAAATATTAGGTTTCAAAATGATATTTTCCACAATAAAAAGGCTAATGAACCATATTATAGTAATAATAATATGGACATTAATCTCACTGATATTTCATTAACTAATTATTACAAAGTTCATTGCATAACCAAGCATGGTGAAATTGATTGCATTGAGTTTTTTAAGGATTTTGAGTCTTTGTAGGAAAAATTAGATACATTTGAAGTAGTCCCTAACAAGGCTAATGGTGTAGGTGCTTCTAGATCTAAATCATCTGATCAACCATTCATGGTGGAGACCTTTGATTTCCACTTGCAAGAGGAGAATGAACTTGATGAGATCCCTAAAGATATCCAAGCTTGTCAATAGTTCTTGAAGAAGACCTGTCCCTTGAGGAATAGAGATCAAAGGCAGCCCTTGACTACCTCAATTCCTCTAATCAACTTTGGAACTCCTCCAAACACTTCTTCAAGAAACAATATTGAGCCACCTAAAGTGAGTACATATAAGCCTAATATTGATATCCCTAGTTCTTGTAATAAAAATGGATATAATATAGTTGAGGATATGAAGAAAATAAAGGCTAAAATAACTTTACATGAACTTATGTATATTATAGAGCAAAGGGACCTCTTGTTGGAATCACTATCAAAGAAATCTAATAATCCCCTTAAGGCTGACCAAGTTAATGTTAATGTACACAAGGCTAAGGTTTAATCTTCTCCTTTTTTGCTCACTATCAAGATGTTTGGTAATAATTTGCATAATTGCTTATTAGATTCACGTGCATCTACCAATATCATACTAGTAGGTATATGAAAACAACTTGACCTAACCCTTATTAAGTCTGATAGAGTTTTAACTTAGTTATATAAATCTCAAGTTAAGGTTGTTTGGGAGTTATTAAATGTTCACATGCAGTTAGTTTCTAAACCTAGAGTGCATAAATTCATTGATATTCAAGTTATTGATATACCTAATGTTTATGGAATCTTTTTGAGTAGGGAATGGACCAAGGATTTGAATGGTTATATGCTCACAAATTAATCACATTTATGGCTACCTTGGAAGGGAGTTCCTATTTAGATCAAGGTTAAGAGAGAGCCATGGATGAAACACATGATCACTGAGTATAACATTGTGAATGAAAGGGTTAACATTATTGACTTAGACTTAGGGGTTTTTACCCTAGAGAATGATAAGGTATGTGATCCCAAAAGAACTCATGTTATTCTTGGACTATGAAAATTGCATTTTGATGGTGTTAGGTGTAAGGCTAGATCTAGAGAAGGCATTATCCTTACTAACCCTTTTAGTAAGAAATACCATGAATCATGTAGAATCTAATTCCCTTGCACTAGAAATCTTACTAATTATGAAACCCTTATCCTAGGCTTACAATTTGATATAAAGAACAAAGTCAAAGAGTTTCTAGTTTATGGTCATTCTAAACTATTAGTTAAACAAGTATGAAGTAAATACTAATGTATTATATCATACCTTAAGATTTATAAGTTCATGATATGGGATCTTACTGAGTCCTTTAATGATTTTAGCATTGCCTCCATCCTAAGGGAAGAGAATTAAGATTCTAATGAGTTGGCATCTACTATAGCCAACCTCATGCCCAACCAAGATTCCCCTAATTTCAACATAGAGATAATCCCTTGTCCTTCAGTGCCTAATAATGTTAATCATTTTTAAGTCTTTAATGATGATCAACATATATTAGATTTCATGACAAATTTTGGATCATTTGACACTCATATTATTGATGAGACTGATGAAAATGCATCTAATGAGGACAAATTTTATGGTAAGGTCCTTCAGTTGAATGACAAGAAGATCCCTAAGGGGATGATTACTTTAGAGAGACTATTTGATCAAGATAAACTAGATAAGGCTCCTAATATTCCCAACGTAAGTAGGAAGGACTACAATGCAATGGATCTTGGCCACCAAGGTCAACCCCAACTAATAAACATAGGAAAATCTTATATCAAAAATGAGAACAAAGTGGCGAAAGAGCTATTAACTAAGTATAAGGATGTCATAGCTTAGTCTTATGATGAATTAAAGATATTTGATCCAAGGGTCATCACTCACACCATCCATTTGAAAGAAACTTGTAAACCATTCAGGAATAAATAGAGGCCTGTAGACCCTATCTTAGAACCAATGATATTTAAGGAGGTTAAGAGACTATTAGATGCTAGGATAGTCTTCCCAGTTAGGTATTCTACTTAGGTGGCTAATTTGATGCTAGTCAAGAAGAATAATGGTGAGAATAGGCTCTATATTAACTTTAGGGACTAAATAAAGCATCTAAGAAAGATAACTATCCTTGTCCTTCTCTTGAGCAAGTTATACAAGCTATTTTAGGTTCAGCCGTGATGCCTTTTCTTAATGGATTTTTAGGTTATAACTAGGTTTTGGTTGATAATGAAGACATGATGAAAACAACCTTCATAACCAAATTGGGAACCTTTGCTTACAAGATAATTCCCTTTGGGATAATCAATGTTGGAGCTACTTTTTAAATGGATATGAACCATTTCTTCCAGGGCCTGATTGGTAAGTATATTATTAATATATGGATGATCTCATAGTTTTTTTATAAAAATAGGGAATATAACTTTATGTACTTATAATATGTTTTTGATAAATATAGAAGGTATGGGATCTCCTTAAACCCTAAAAAGAGTATCTTTTGTGCTACATAAGGTAGAATACTAGGTCATGTCATAACCAAGGATGGGATCTCTATATATCCTAAAAGAGTGGTGGAAATATCTATAATAGAGCATCCAAATAGTAGAAAAGAGTTAAATTCATTTTTTGGTATGATAAACTTTATAAGAAAGTTTATTTTTAGCTTTGCAAAGATTGTCAAGACACTGATTGACATGCTTAAGAAGGATGCCAAGGTCACATGGAATGAAGAATATAAGAAGGCATTTAATGATATCAAGGAAGCCACTAACTAATATCTAGTCCTTATAAGTCTTAAATTTTCAAAGGACTTCTATCTCTACTCCTTTACATCTGACTATACTATGGCTACAATGTTAACTTAGAAGATTGATGGGTGTGATCAGTTAATACTTTTATGATCACTAATTTTAATAATGTTGAGTTAAATATTCATTAACTGATAAACATGCATATGAATTAGTTAAGGCATATAAGAAATTTAGGCATTACATCCTTAGAAATAAGGTGCATTCTATCTTACATGACCCTACTGCAAAACTTATGTTAATTCAGAATAAGCTTGGAGAATGTAGAGGTAATTAAATGTCAATTTTGTATGAGTATGACTTGGAAATGAAAATAGAAAAACTAGTAAGGTGCCAAGGTTTGATCTAGATGATTGTTAATACTAAACCTAGGCTAAGTATTATGCAAGTAGGTCATCAGGACTTTCAAGCTAGTGAGTGGTATGATTCAATTACACATTTACTAATTAACATTACCTATCCTATAGGATTATCAAAAGAAAAAAAATGGCACTAATATTGAACACATGACATTATCTAATCAACAATGGGATCTTGCATAGCATAAATTTTGAAGGAAATTACTTGAGATGCTCTCATAAGAAGAAGCCACCTAAATCATGAGAACTTTCCATGAAAAATTGGGTAGTGGACATCCATCTAGAAGAACCATGACCCATAATATTCTTAGATCTAGCTATTATTTTCCAACCATTTTTAATTGTGCTCATAAACATGTGAGGAAATGTCACTCATGTCAAGTCTTTAGCACCAAGGAGCCAAAAGCAACAATGCCTCTACAACTAGTCATGGTTGATAAACCCTTTTCTCAATGGGGATTAAAATTTATTGGGGCAATCAACCCTAAATCATATGAAGGTCACAAGTATGTCTTGACTACTTTATATTATTATACAATGTGTATTGAAGCTATAGCCACCAAATAATATAAGACTAAAGATGTGATTAACTTCAAGAGGAGAATATTTGTACTAGATTTGAAACTCTAGTCTTTATAGTATGTGACAATGGATATACATTTATATTTATAGAGATGACTAAATGGGATTATCATAATGGCATTACTATTAAGTTTGCATCCAGCTATTATCCCTAAGGGAATGAAGTCTCTAAGTCTAAAAATAAAAGCCTAATGAAGGAAATCAAAAAGTTTATTGTAAATAAGCTTAGGACTTAGTGTAATCTCCTTAAGTTTGCATTAAAGGATGATAGGATAAGAATTAAACCAGACTTAAGTAAATCAACATTTTTGTTGTTATATAGAAAATAAACTATCTTTCCTATCACTCTTAAGCTGCCTACCTACAAATTCATGTAGGAATATATGGAAGAAAGCCAAGAGCTTGCCAACTCTAGATTTTTGGACATCATTCAGATGGAAGATGTAAGGGAGGAAGCCTTTGTTGATTTTAGTAGACATCAATACATATTGAAAAGGTGGTTTAACAAAAGGTCAAAGGTAAAGGTATTCAGAAAAGGATACTTGGTCCTCTTATAAGACAAAGCATTTGAACCAAAAGGGAAGGATGGTAAATTCACACCCCTTTAGATTAGTCCTTATCAAATATTAGAGACACTTAGGAACAACACCTTCAAGTTAAGAGACCTTTAAGGGGTATATTTCACATTACCCACCAATGGGAAATATCTCAAATAGTATTTTGTTGCTGCTCTACTTGGGGTTTTCATGGAATAAGCTTTGTAAGATGATTAAACTTAGTACAAGTAGGCTAGTTAGTTTATTTCAAGTTTTTTCCTTCCCATCCTTTGTTTGTATATAATCTTACGTATATTTGTTTATTTATATTTCCCCATTTTTTGTTGATTTCTATTTCATGTTTGTTTCTTGTTGCTTGGTTCCTTATTTTACAATAAGTCTTTTTGGACAATCTTGAGCTCAAAGTCAGGTAATTTTCTTGAAAATTTCCAAAATTTAGAAATGTAGGTGTATAACTAATACATATGATGATTATGATTCTAAAATATAATCCTAATGTTCCAATGTGAAGAAAATGGTAAAGACTAATAGAAGAAGCTGACTATTTCATAATAACTTTAGACATTGTCTAGACTTCAAATTGGTTTTAATAATATTTTCACTTATAGGATGAGAGGTCAAACTATCATTGTATAGCCATACTAGCACTTAATAACATCCTTGCCTAGGATAAGGGTTACATCCATAGGTGATTCTTTGAAAATCAAACACTTGACCAAATCCTAAAAACTAAATACCTAGTTCCTAACCTTATTGAAAGAATAAATATCTACATAAAATACCAAAAAGGAAGAATTCAATGCAAAATAAAAAGCATTTTGAGCATAGGTGAATCTGGTCATCTCTATTAGTGCTATGGATGCCTAGCTTGTAGTGGAACAAGGCATTGAGTGGAGCTGAAGGCATCTCTATCAGGTCTATAAATGCTTGGCTGGTAGTAAAGCAATGTTAAAGCCTTTTTCAAACTAAAAGCATGGTTATTAATGAATATCTAAGCATGCTCTAGGTTAGTGTTAATGATTAAAGATATGAAACCTATAAGTTGTCCCCTAAAGCCCATGAAAAATAGTAAGTGGAATAAAAACACACACACAACCTATCTATGTCTTGATGTTTGAACCTAATTATACTAGTGTATGTTTTTATTCAACCATAATCTAATTTGGATAATGATATTGATTAAGTAGAGTGGATGACCCAATTATTTATCTAAATTAGAGTTTCTAGGTTCTAACACATTGCTATGTTTCCCACAGAAGTCACCATTTGTTAAGGGAAACATAACCCCATTTTAAAAAAAATTGGGACACTTGAGAAACCTTGAAGATTAAACAAGAAATATGGCACGTTAGGATCATTTGTAGAATTTAAAGATCATCCACTTTATCAAAGGCAAGCTTGTATATTATGTTTTTATTTAATTTTGTCTAATATTGTTAATAAATGGTCTTCATTGCTTTTAGTTGTAGGTTTCATGGTGTTCTTCTTGAGAAATTCATGTTTCAAAACCCTAGAAAACCCTTAGTTCAAATTTCAATATTGGTAGGAACTAAATTGGTAGGAACCTTTTAAAACCTATTTTGGAATTAAGCATAATTATCATTTTTAAAGCTTTAGTCATGTTTATTAACACAACTTGAACTCAGCCAAAAAATGCTTGCTCCCATTTATTATTTCCCCCTATAAGCTATTTATATTTCTAATTTTGTCTAATGTTGGGTTTATAGGGTCCCTTTTTAATATTTCCTAACTTGGTTTATTTAAATTTGTAGCTTAGCTTAATGTTTTAATCCTAAGGCCCTATCATACTTATTAATATGAATGATACCTTATCCTTAACACCTTAGCCTAAGTATTTTTTGTCATCTTGGGTCCTAACTTAATTTTTGGGCTTTTCCTTGATCCAAAAACCCATGTCTCATCATGCAGATTGATCCAATAGAGTGAGGATGATCTGAGATTTAAATTAAAAAACATGCATATCATAAGATATAATGATCTATGATTTATCATAGAAAGGTGATCAGACAAAATGAATAAATCCTCATAGAATCCAACACTTAATCCATGGGACCAATCATGTTTGATCTCTCAGATCCTAATCAATGGTTCTCACTTCATCACATACTAAAGATCGAATGGAGAAAAAACAATGTGGAAAAGTCAAAAGACTAGGAGAATCATGGTGTTTCCACATAACATCCTTACATTCAAGGGTTAAAATCAAAGGGGCCTGCTTGATAAAAGCTACCAATCATGAGCAAGCTCCTAGATCATGATCCTATGACTCTCGTTTACTCATACAACCTTGATTCATTAGAGTGCATTGAGTCCAAATAACTCAAAAATCCCATAGAGGTGCCAAGTGGAACTCCTACATTAGGTCATATGAATTTATGAGATTAAATTTGGAATTTTTGTGACCATTATTTGATGTCCATACAACTGTCAACTTTAAGCCCATCAAATTAAAAGTTTCACTAGCTTAAAATTAGTGTTCACAAAACCATCATTGAATGTCCACGAGGATGTATTTGACATCCATGATACCATCAAATTTAAGATAATTAATTATATTTTTCAAGACTAAAATAAATTCTAAAGTGTTACTATAAAGTTCATGAACTACCTTACAAACCAATGGGAGCCCTCAAAATATGCTCAAATAATGGAAATATTCAATCTAAAAATATTGAAATGGTCTTATGGTCTAAATTCATGCAAAAAAAACTTAGTCTAAGTTTATATCTTAAGGTCCACATTGCACTTTGTTTTAATACCATGAACCTTAGGGTGAAGACTTATACTAAGCATTATTTTAAAATGGTCTTGATAACATAAAACTTAGGCCAAATAATTTTTATCGAAGGGTTTTATTATATTTATATGATTTGGAATTTTATCATTTTGACCCATTTGAGCATGTTTTATAGATTTAAAAATGGCTAATTTAGCTTAAAATATACGTTATGTTTATTAAACATAGTGTAAACTTTGACCTAAAACATTTAGCCATGGTCCCCTTTGAATAAATATAAAAAAACATAGGCATAAACACTTTAGCCTAAAGTTTATTTCATGTTTAATAAAAATGAAATAAACCATAGCCTAAGATGTTTTAACCTATGTCCCTACTTAAATAATGTCCTAACATAAAACCCATGTATCTTGTAGGATTTAATGATTCATGGTTCATCATGGAAGGATGATCGAATGGTGCTAAGGTACTGATGACTTTTCAAAGGCCCATGAATTCACCATATTACCAATGCTTATTAAACAAACAATTGACATAGGATATGGATCTTGAGAAGGCACACTAAGATGCCAAGTGGAAAAACTACAAGGCTCGGTACCGAAAGAACCAATGAAAATAAGGACCCAAATCATGGTCAATGGATCTTAGTTAATTATTGGATCTTCATCTAATGGTGTGAAATAAAAGGACGTGTTGTAAATGACAAAGGCTAGTGCTCAAAGGCATTTATGAAAAATGCCATGAAAGGCCTAGATTGATGTCATATAGGTGCCACACAAGTGGAAAAGGATGAAATAAGAGATCTTATGGGCTCAAAAATGTGAAAGTATAAAGGTAAAGTTAAAAATCAAATCCAAGGCATGTATGAGCTAAAGTCTAGATACATCCTACCATTAAAGCTCTAAAACCCTAAACCTTTACATAAAAAAGACCCTACATGTATTCATTTGGTTAAAATTAGATTTGAGAGAATATTAATGGCATATTTGGGAACAAAAGAGAATAATAGAGATCAATTAATATCCACTAGTGAATAGTTTTCAAGAAGAAGTCATGGAAACTCATAGGCAACCATTGAAGGAGGATACAGAGCTCTACCTATCCATAGATAATGAAGGAAGAGTCTTCAAGGACACTAAATTGGATGTTACCAATATAAAAGAAAGAAATAATAATTGGTATAAACTCTTCTTTACCATAGAGTAGATAAAACCCATCACTAAGGAGGAGTAAAGAGTTACCATAACTAATATGAAGAACTATGACTTGGTTAGAGTTTAGAAGGTCAACCTTCATTACGTTACTAAAAAACTAGAGGTACTTCATTGTATTGATGTACTTACTTTGTTTTTTATAAAATATATCATAGACAATGATTGGATCATCCATGAAGGAAATTTTAATAAGGTAGTCTACATTTCCCTTGTGTAAAATCTAAACTCCCAAATCCCATGTAGACTTGTCCAAAATTACGGAGTGGACCAGGAATCATGACTTGGATACCATCTTCAAACCATGGTTGTACCAAGGTAACCATTTCTTTAGAGAGTTTGAGGGTAGGATCCCAATAGTCTAGTTCAAGAAAGGAATTAGGGTAGTCATGACCCTATTAAACAGAGCATTAAGAGCCCAATCAACCACATATGTAAACAAGAACTACGTCCCCTATATATATTTCATGTTAGAAGAGAAGCTCAACCATCTAATTGGAGACTTTATCAATATATTTCTAAAAAAACAATTTACCACTATGAAAAAGAAGATTGGCGAAGTATTTTTACATGATGTCATACTTTCTAAATGCCCTACTTTCTTCCAACAAATTCCAAAGCATCAGAAATTAGTATCCTAAAGGTAAAACCACCATATCCCATCACTACTTTAAATTTCACATATTCAAATATAGAAATCACATGCAATTCATCTATGACTATGTCTATCCCACTCTAGTGGAGGCCATCATAGGTTATCCTATGCCTAAGTTTCATACATTGATCAAGAAGTATATGGAAATGATGGGGGATAGCTGATTTTATCTAGATTGAATAATAATCAAAATTGAGGGAATCATGTCCCAACCCTACATATTACATGTGTATGTTCCTTGTAAGTTAGAAGAATAATAAATTGCCTCCCAACTCATTATTGGTGTTAATGGGATTTATAAATAAAAGAGGAAGGGAATTCTCTGTCCCTTTCCTTTAATCATTATAAGGACCATTTTATATGATTAGAAGAAGGTGGAGATCATGTCCAAGAATTAGGACTGAATATGATTCCAATTAGATGAAATCAAAAACATGCATTCCTAAAAATATAGTGGGTGATCATTTGAAGGCTAAACAACTCCTGAACATAGTATATGTGCATTATCTCAATGTCTATGACATCATTATAAATCAAGGAAAATAACTTTAAATAAGTTTTGGACAAGATAAAAATTTAAAACATTAAGCTAGAGTATAGGTTAACAAGTGAAGATAAACCAATAGGAGAGGTATGGCAGATGCATCCTTTCCAATATCATTTAATACTTGGACCTTCTAGGCCACATCAAGAATAGCCTCAAATGGATCCATCACCACCCCAAATAAAAATTTATTAAGGACATGAAAAGGAAATACTAGAAGATAGACTTGGAGCGGAAACTATAACCTCAACACCACCATAAAGGCCCCCATCTCTTATTGAGTATTTAGACATGATTTCCCTAGAGCTAGATGAAATAGTTGATAGTGCCATAATGGATATTGTTGAGGCATATGACATTGATGGAGAAGAAGGGTAGATTTAAGAGACATAAGTCCAATTAGTGGGGCCTAAAGAGGAGAAACAAAAATAGGTTACTCTTCACATACTCCCAATGGCACCCCAAGAAAAGAAGAAGTCAGAGTTGGCATTGGTCCCTATTGGACCAAGATAGAAGCCAAGATTGACTCTCACTCAACTAGTGAGGTCAATTTATTTAGTGAAGAATTCCCAATTAATTAACCAATCATTCTTGATTGGTTTATCTATGGGAGATTATACAAGATCCCATTTTTGTCCCCTTCATGGGAATTAACGAATGTAGTCAACATATATGTGCATAATCTAATCAAGCTATGGATTATGTCCATAATGAAGGAAGAAGAGGAAAGAAGGATAATGGCCACTGGAGGCCAAGAGAACAAGAAAATGGTTGCTCTAGGAGCATCTAACATCACAAGAATAGAGGTCTTAGAACTTCCAAAGTTCATAGAGCTAGTCACCAAAGTGCAATTCAATATAGAGCTAGTCACCAAAGATGACCCTAGTAGAAGGATAATAACCAAGAGAACATCACATCTATAGAGAGGATGTTGAGATCTTAATTGAGGCCTAGTCAGCCCAAACTAATGCTGGGATAAGAATAATGAAACAAAGGATCCATAATTTAGAAAAGGAGACAAAAAATTAGAGACACAGGTTATTTTATAAGTGACTAGTGTTATTATTGACATGTTTGAGGCTTCATTATTTGATATGTTTGATTTTTTGAAATCAATAAGGTTGAGATAGGATACCCTAAGCCAACAAAGTAAAGTAGTTAAGGGGTTAATAACAGAATGGTAGGAGATAGAAACCAAAATAAGGGACCTCATTGTAATTTTGATTAGGAACAATATTAATAGGTTCAAATCTATTATCTTGGCTCATCTAAATGCCATATTAGGAATAATTATAGACAAGATCTAGAGTTTGAATGCATGGATGAGGAATTTAGACAAACTCTTAGTTGATGATAAGGGTCTGATCACTAGGATTGAGTAACTCTTGGGTATTATGCTAGCCAATCCTTTAAAGACTAAAGCATTGGGAATAATTGATGATGTAGACTATAAACATAGGGTCACTTTGGTAATTTAATTAGTTAAAATTAAAAGTTGAGGCTAGTGTGGTAGTGACAATTGAAGAGCTCTAAGCATGATCTTCATAATAGAGGAAAATATTATAGAAGCTAGAAGCATAAAAGAAGTTATGGCCATAGATGATAGGGATTTGGATGGCCTAGCTGATCAAGAAGAAGTCTACCTCATGAAGCTAGCTACGGACCTTGAGTTTACTGAAGATAAACTTTATAAGGTAATGGAATTCCTATAGGAACAACAAGGGGACCCTTCAAGAATGGGCCCACTAGCCAGTTACTATTGTCTTGTAAAACATTCTAATATTTAAAAATAGGGAATATTCTTTTGTAAGGCATATGATAGTTTGTTAGAATATTACCTCTAGGTCAGTCTAATTTTGAAAGACAAGTGTATTCTAGAACTTGCTAAAAAGGACATATATCCTTACTTTTGTACATTTTGTATCCTATGATTGATTAGTGTACTACCTTATCTTTCTATAAAAGGTATGCATCACCTTCTTGTAAAGGGAGAGAATTTTGAGCAAATTTGTATACGTTGAGTAATTAAATAAATCAAGGAATTTTGAAAGCATTGTTTGGATTGAATATGTCAATTGTTAACATAGTTTTCTCTAAATTGTTGATCCTCATGCTTAAGTTTTAATAGTTTCTTTGAATTTTGAATTTACATATATGATATAGGGTTTCTAATTTGTGCTTTTGCTAAATTAGTTAAAGGTTATTATATTTTATTCATTTTATTTATCCCATATTTAGATGTGTTAATGCTATTTGAGTTTGGCAATAAACATTTAAAGTAAAATCTAGTGAAATTTGAGATTCACTATTTTGCATCATATACTAGTTAAATGCAACTTCAGTTGTAATTGAAACTTTGTCATCATATTTGAGTTCAAGATCAACAATCACTTGTTTCTTTCTTTCCTTACCCCTCTCTTTTCTCCCTTTTTACACTAGATCATTGTAGCTTAGATCTCATTGTCAATATCTATATATATTAGTCTGTAGCTTGAATTGGACCATATTTCAATAAGAATCAGCATATATATTTCATAATTCACAAATAATGAACTGTGATGGCTCCCAACTATCATTTATTATAAATTTTATGGAACACTCATACATTATTCTACTGTTATTCCATGATGAGTAACATGAAGTTGCCACAACCTACTATTCATGCTTAAAATTCTTAGAATTCTAAAATGAGAATGTTCTCTGAACACTAAGAACCCCTATGGTATAGTTAGAGGCATCAACAACTTCCCCATAAAATGTCACCTAAAACATGTTTTCACCATGGGACTTACCTTTTCCCTTATTTTTACATTGGTCCAAAATCACCTCAAATAGGTTTCCACTTTGGGACCTCAATATTCGATTTTATTTTTCTTTTTATTTATGACTAAAGAAGTTTACATACTCTATAAAATAGGAAGTAGTGTCCAATTTAATTAAAAAAAAACCCCTATTTGTGATCAAAAAATGGTAAATTATAAGAAGTGGTTTTGATGACAAACATAGGCCCCTTTTGATGATAATGATCCTTTTTAAACCATTCCATTTTATGATTTTACACTTTAGGCCCACCATATTCTCTAGGTTTATTAATCAATTTTGCTATATGGAAAGCATTACCAAGTTTGTATTATACAAAGCAATTATCTTGAATAGTAAAATTATTAGTTGTTCTAGTAGGTGGTTTAGATGAAGTAGATTAAAGTGTACTTGGATCCACATAATTTTATTAAGATAGTTTATTAACTATCTTCTTGTCCTTTTTAGAAATAGGTTCTATACCAAAGTGATAGTTTTATATTTCATATTTTGATTCCAAATGTTTATAGAATTGATATGGCTACAAGTCACCAAGAATAATACTTATAACTTAAAATGGGGAAATTTTATACACTAGTGAAGACTAGAAGCTATAACATTCACTTCATGGATCCATGGTCACCTAAGGAGCAAGTTATACGATAGTTATAAATCAATAACATGGAAAAAAATATAATGAGTTAGAGGCCCAACAATAGCATGGAAGTAAATCATACCCTAAGATTCATGATCATTATTTGTATAGGATTTTATAGTGATGGTATCTAGATGAAGATATACTACTATGTAGCCCAATTTTTTGACTAGCTTCAAAGTTACAATATTTAGTTTAGAACCATTATCTATGAGTACTCTTTTAACTTTATGCATAAAAAATATTGGTTCTATGTAAAATGAGTTATTATGGAAAGGTCCAATAGATGACATATCTATTTGATCAAATGTGAGTTGTTATCACAAGTACAAATGAATCACAAGTTTGAAATTTACCAAATCCAATGTCACTTACAATCTTGAACTAGATTAAAATTTATTTCAAAATGTTTTTGTGGACATTTGGTGTGCACAAAATATCTAAAATAGAAATTTGTGCTAATGTATTTTGTAGTTGGTCCATAATATCATAAGTCTTATCATTAATAATATCAATGGGATTGGTTTGTTGAGGAAAAGGACCATGAATGAGTTTTTTGGATGAAGAAGGTGTGGGACCTTGAATGTTAAATTTAGAGTGTTGAGTTGTGATTATGCAACCTCAATTTAGTGGAGTGTTATTATAATTAGAAGAGGGTTAATAAAGGATTGAAATGGTATAACATGGAATTGAGTGTCATTTGGGCCATTACTATTGAAAAGAGGATTACCAAAAAATGGAGGTGGAGGTCCTAAAATTGATGGAAAAGGTGATTGAGTATTATTAAAAATTGGCTTAGGATTGATGATAATGGTATAAATGTGTCCACTAGTGATCAAGCATAAAAAAATGTATTCATAAGGGACATTTTTATAATTAACCTGATTATAATGGGTATATGGACCATGATTATATTTTTATTCTATTAGTTCTATCTAAGATGCGGAGGTTGATTCTGATTCTAGTTATTGTTATCATTATTTTATAGAAAAGGGTTTTAATAGATTCACAAATCTTGATTGAATGTCATGGCCATATTATCGAACAATATATCACCATTTTCAATCAAATATTGAATAATATGGTGAAATATCATATAACCTTCTCCTTAGGTGACCATGGAATGGAATTTAACTAGATGATAATCACAAAAGTCATTTTCATTATACCGATTAGGGTTAGGTTGATTTTCTAAAAACTGTTTTGGTACTAGATAAATTATCATGTTGGTGGAAACTATATTTTACAAAACCATCTCAATAGGATCACTGATATTACTTAAAAATATTTTATCATAATGACCTCTTCTTAAATGTGGTCTTTGCAAAGTAAGAGGTTTAGTAGGTGGGTTTTCTTGAATAAGTGATGATTGCACCATTTACACATGCCATGGTTTAGTTACCCCATCTTCTATGACATTTATATTTATATTAAATGGCTTAGGATTATTGATTTCATTACTTATTCTTACATAAGAGATTGTGCTTAAACCTTGTTTTGGGCTTAGTTCTGATAGTAAATCTTGATTTTCCAATTGTCAATGAGGTATTTATCAATATGTATTGCATTGGAAATAAATTCGTCAAATGTATTGTCATAAATAATTTTGAGGTTATGAGAAACATAAAAATATAGATTAATAGTGGTATCAGAGCTATAGAAACATCATGGTATCATAGCCATGATCATTTAAAATTTTTAATTGAAGTGTTGTGTCATCCTCTTTTGAAAGAACCTTGGATTTTTTTTTTCAAATCCATCTCTATTTTTTACCTTCTAACTTTATATTACAGGATTTTTGGTCATAAATAACTTGTTTTTTATAAAACCATCATATTCAACTAACTGTATATTTTTATTGATTTATTAGTTTGTGCTGAAATTTAATGGGTTTATTCATTTTATAGATGATAAATTTCTAAAAATATTTTATAAAAGTCTAGATCATGGTTTTAAATAAATCATCAAACTTGTGAGTGCATTTTTTTTAATGAAAATGTATGTTTTTTTTTAAAGTTTAAAGCATTTTATTTATTTGGTTTTTTATGACAATAACACCTTCCTCCCTATGGCATAGTCTTATGTAGGGTCTAACATCATTCATGTAGGCTTAAGTTTTTTTACGTAGTTTTTTTCATTCATGTGGCATATTTTATGATATTGGTGTAATCTTAAAGCTATATACCTTATTTAACATTTTTTAATTTGTGTCAAATTCTGTTTTCATTACAAACTCAAATTTCTCTTGTATAAGAAGGATATTCAACTATTAAGTGTCCTTCTTTATCATTTCCTTTTAGCTCAGTGTTACATATTTAGGTGGTACATAATTATTTATCAAAGTGCATGGCATAAATCATCATAGGTACATAGTCCTTTATCTCTTTTCACACAATATTTTTTTAGCATATGATTTTGATATTCTTACTAAACTATGTGTCACTTGTCTTATATTTAAGGAATTTTCAAATATTTTAATACACCAACTATCTAATAATGTATGGTATTTTTTTATTGGTATATTTTCATCTTTAGACTAATAGTTTCCATCTTAATTTAGTCTATAGGAACTTCAAATTTTAATAATATTTGTTATTATATAAATTTCTCTTTTGTTGTCAATGTGGCTTACTTGGGAAATCTCTTTCCTACTTTCTTCTGGTTACCTGTGTCTCATTTTAATCCTTTATGTTAGTTTTTGGTTTATCATTTATATCACCTTTGGAATTATTCAATTATTTTTTTACCATAAGGTTTGTTTTTTCTACTTTCCTTTCTTTTGTCATTGTATGTAAACTAAATGCACTTTGCTTCTTGTTTTGGTTGTTTATACTCTTAACTAAAAAATTGTAAAGCTATGTTTGCTTATTATAAGTGCACTTTTGCATATGGATTAAACCATCAACAAGGTTCAGTTTGTATTTTCAATACATATTTCATATATTTAATGTATTTAATAAAAAAAGTAGTGCATTCATTTCATTCTTGAATAACATGTAATTATTTTTGTTTGCTTCTGTGATATCAATAGAGGCAAGTTAGTTTTTTATTTAATCAAACATAAGAGGAAAGGTTGTTTTTAATCAAAAAAATATTTCACATATAATTTTTTTTTGTTTTTGGTTAATAAACAAAATCATCTTGTCTTATTTCCAAATTAAAATAAAAATTTAATTTCTGTTTACAAGTGGGAAGTGGATTTTTTGGAAAAAACAAAAGAGTTAAAAGTTTTTTTTTAAAAAATTTTATGCAGTTTTGTCTTATTTGAAATTAAAATTTGTTTATTAAAGTTTTTTTACCAAAAACTTTATTGCTTTAATTCACAAAATGAAATGGTTAAGATTAGTTTTAAAGAAATTTTATTTGGTTCTTTAGTATGGACTTACATTTACAAGTTAATCATAGTGGCATTTGTGATTTTTTTGTAAAAATAGAATTTGTATATTCACATGCAACCACATTCGAGCTAGCTAGTTTTTTAGCTTTAAAAAAATTTTACATCAAGTTAATTTGAAAAATGATGAAATTGGTACCCTTAAATGCCAAATTACATGTCAAAATAATACTTTAAATTCTTTACAATCCTCTTTTATTGAGCAAATAAAAACTATGAAATCTTTCTTATATGCTCTAAATGAAAAAAAAAATACATCTTTTCCTTATACTAATAACTCTCATGATAATGAATCTCCTTGTGTTTCTAAACAAACTAAAACTTATTTAAACACACATTCTACTAAACTCATATAAAAAATAATGTGTACTATAGGATTTTTAGGTGGTGGACTTGGTAAGTGAGATAAAATTATTCCTGACCATATTTTGCCTACTTCTAATACAAATTTTAAAGGTCATGATTTTATTGATTCAGCTACTTCTATTACAAATTCAAAATCTTATTGTTTGTTTCGTTAAATGAATTATAATGTAATTTATTCTAATTATATGGTTGGAATGCTCATTATTTGGTTAAAAATGATAAACCTTGTGTGCATTGTGGAGAACATGAGCATTCTATATTTAAATATTGAAAATTTCATCCATGTAAATCATGTGTTAAATCCACACATGCATCATACATTGTTGAAAACTAATTATACTTCCTACCTGCAAGGGTAATTTTTTTTGGATTACTAAAGAACATGAACATTATGGAGACTTTCATATGTATTCTTGTGATAATTCTTCTAATGCTTCATGAAAAAATAACTTTTTCGAGTGACACATCTTCTTTATCTCCATTTTGATTAACTAAACACATTTTTACATTCCTTATTTTTATTGCATAGGATATCTTCATTAATTATTTTTATGAACTTCCTTTTCATAAAATATATTACACTTTGTGACAGATGTTGTCTTTGCTCCAAATACATTTTTTTGACATCTACTTTTATTACACTATATATAGATTATATTTTTGGCATATTGGTTAATTTACTTGAAACATTAGTGTTAGCTTTCTTGTTTTTATAGGTTTATCTATTATTACTACTTATTGATGGTGTTTATTCTTTTGAGGATTGACCACATTGTCTGAAGAGGATTCTTTGAGCTTCTTGGTGATCACTCTTTCTTCCTTATGACTTTTGGCAACACTTTATATTATATATTCTCTAAAATTTTGTAATTATTCTTCAATGAAGTTTCTACTAAATAGATTATTATGTAATTTAAAATCCCTTATTTATGTCTAAGAAGTTTTATCCACTTTTCAAATCACAAATTAAACTAAAGAGGGAGTGTTGGAGAATTAAACTTAATTTAGATCCTTTATATAGATTTATAGTATTATGATAATTCTTATGTATATGTGCATTTATAAATATTTATAAATGCACATTATTTTAGACTTTTGAGGTGTCACTCACCTCTTTAGACCAAATTTTAGATTTGGATTTATTTTCATGTAATTCTTCTTCCCCCACATGGAACACACATTCTCCACACTTTTAAGAGGATTAGGGACACATGGCACACATGTTGGATCTTGTACTTATAAATCATTTTTCTCTCTTAGATATTTAAATATCTCCCATCTCTTCTTTTACACCTTTGACTACACTCTCAAAACACTTTGGTTGTTTTTTTATTTTTCTTGCATCCTTGTGATGCTCTTTCATCTAATGTCCTTATCTATCTCTCTTATAAAGTATTCATGTTATTGTACTTAGAACTAATTGTTTGTAATATTTTAATATATTATGGGTTTTTTCTCCATATGATGGTTTCCCCACATGTCACATTTGATTAAAATTTGTGGTTTGTGCTCACTTGAAGGTGATGTTTTTCATTCAAGAATTTAATTTATATCTATTCAATGTTTTACAATTCAATATTCAGTAATATTTTGTTAGATCTTGGCTAGATGCAACTTGGTTTATAATAATAATAATAATAATAATAATAATAATAATAATAATAATAATAATAACAACAACAATAATAATAATAATAATAACTTCTTTAACAATAATACTATTAATAAAATTAATATTAGAAACAAAACTAGTAATATTATTATTATTAATATCACTATTGATAAATAAAATAACTAAAATGATAATAATGTTGATAATATTAATATGAACATTAATAATATTAATAATGGTGTTTCAAATTTAGGGAATCAAAATAATGGGTTTAAAAAAAGCTCTTGCACTAGTTATCATCCTCTATTTAAGAATAAAATGAATTTTTGTTCTAAGGATCAAAACTCCAACAACATTTTTCCTGATTGGGACAACAAATTAGTTGTTAATATTTTTGAGTAAATTTTAGATAAGCCATCTTTCAACATGTTAAAAGGGGGATTAGGTTTTTCTATTACCCCTCAGAGCATACCTAAAGATGATTTCATTATAGGAATAGACAGTGCTCTTAAACACCTTCTTTTTAACTCAACAAAAGAAGTAAGACAAGATTGTGTGGTGTCTTCACATAAGAAAAACTACCTTCCTATAACATTTCCAAAAAATAATAGGGAGATATTAAGGCCTTGAAGAGTAACAATGATATTGTGATCCTCAAACGTGATAAGGGAAATACTACAATGGTCCTTAAGTATAGTGACTATGATAGTAAAATGTTGATCACCTTTCCAATAGTGGTATCTATAGAAAGCTCGATCATAACCTAGTTTGAAAAATTATTAAGAATGTGACTAAGGTTATAAAATGTTCTTTGTTTGATGATTTAATAAAAAAAAAGCTGATTCTTAAAAAATAAGTTACCCCCTAAATATATGGTGCTCTAAAAATTCATAAAATAAGACTTCTATTAATACCTATTATAAGCACAAATAACACTCTAACTTATAATGTTGCAACATTCTTAGCCAATAAACATAAATACCTTGTTAGAAAAACCACATTTTTTATTCATGAATCAAGAGATTTTGCTGAATTTACAATAGATAAAAAGGTGGAAAATAATGAGTTGTTAGTAAGTTTTGATGTGGTATCACTTTGTACCAAGGTTCCTATTAATGAATTAGTTGAAGTAAATTTCAATGTCACTAACATAAAAACTACTAATCTGGTTAGTTTGTGTTTGAAATCTATTTTTTTCACATTTAGAGGTATAATTTATGAACAATGTGAAGGCATGGCCATCGGATCTCCTCTTTTTCCTATGTTTTCCAACCTCTTTATGTAAAATTTTTAGGATTATAAGCTTCATTATTTTACATTGAAAACCAAATGGTGGAAAAGATATATTGATGATACTAGCTTATGTTGGTGACATGGCTTATATAAATTAGAATATTTTCAATCCCATGTCAACAATATGTTTTATAGAATCAAATTCACCAAATAAATTGAGATTGATAACCAAATACATTATTTGGATTTCCTCATTCTTAGGAAAGAGAATGGTTCATTATCTAGGAAGGTCTATAGAAAAGGCACACATACATACCTTTACCTAAAAGCCTCCTCCCATCACCATCTTTTTAAAAATTCATGGGTTATTAAAAATTTAATCACTGAGGCCTTTAAATTTTTTAACAAGGATAACATAGATCATGAAATAGAAAATATAAACAAAGTATTTAAGTTGAATGGATTTTTGGGTAAAAATAGCTAATGCTATCAAGCAAGTAAACGAAATATTGATAGAACTAAAGGTAACGACTCTTGGGTAGAAGGACCCATAGATTATCTATCTTATGTTAAAGGCATTTTTAATAAATTGGCTAAAAGTATAAAACTTCATAATATTCACTCAACTTTCCTTCCTATAAGTAATTTTCACATGATGTTAGGATCTACTAAAGACAAGTTGGACCAAAACCTTAAAAGTGGTGTCTACAAGGTGGATTGTTCATGTGGTATACAAAACATAGGGGATAGAGTAATTTTAGTTAAAACTAGAATTAAAGAATATTTAGTCTACATTAATCTTGAAAAGAAAGAAAAATTGACCCCTATTGAATACTTGTTTAAGTCAAAATATCCTATCAATATTGAGGAAGCAACAATTTTATTAGTATAATATCACTTCCATAAGTGTAAGTTAAGGAAAGCCATAGAAATATTAAAACACCCTAAAAACATAAACATAGATGAGGAGATAGGGATTGTCATGCATGAAATCATGTAGTTTGTAAACATTAGTGGTTTTCAATCTCATTTGGCATAGGTGAGTAGTTTATAGGCTTGGTTTTTAGATCTATCTTTGTTTTCATCTTAGTAGGATTTCATGTTTTAATTTTTGTCTCTTTTAATTTAAAATTTATATTTAATATTTAATCTTAAATTGTTCAATACCTATTACTATAAAATATAAAAAATAATTAACATGTTACCATTTTATAGTATACTTTAAATACACTTTAAAATAATGATGATAAATTAAACCAATTAATCATTAAACTAATTTTTAATAATAAATTTATTGATTTGATGTTTATTGTTTTTTTTATTTTAATTTTTTGTTTTTTTTTTGGTTTTAGAAACTAAATGTAATGGCTATCTAGTTCTTTCTAGGCAACCCTTTTGCAAAATCTGTTTTCCTTCAATTTTTTAAGGTGTGAGGTTGTAATTCTCTCACATATGTTTCTTTCCTGATGAAGGATCACAGAAGTGAATCTACAATGCATTGATCTTCAAAACTTGAAATATTTTCTTCCAAAGAAATATTATTTATTATTGTATGGACTATGGAAACTTAAAATATTTAATGCAATATGTGTTTCCTTGGGTGTTATAACCGGATAGCCTAAATCCTCTATGTGAAGACTAGGGGTAAAATTTTCACCCATCTCCAACAATCTAAAAAGATGTTCATCTTTGTTGTCAAATAGTTGTCAATTGAATTGATCTTGTCAATATTAATCACTCGATGGTGTATTGACATGGTATATTGGATTAGGTATATGCTAGGTATCAAATGACACATGTGAAAGGTATGATTGGTATTGGATTTATTCAACATTGGGTGATACAATTGGAATTTATGGGTTATGTTATTCAATTTTAGCATTAGATGGTGAATTAGCAAGATATTATCAATTTTATTCATCTTATACATAGTGATCATACCCATACAGATTGTAAAAAACCTCATCATCAAATGAGGTGTTGAAAATGGCCACAATACATGTGTGCTAAAGAATGTATAAGTTTATAATCTTCATCTTGAAAAGGTCTTGAATTCCTAAAACTTTGTCTTGACTTAGTATGTGAGTCATCTTAGAATATCACTTAGAAATTGGTTTGAGGTAAGATGTTTGGCCTATGTTGAGGTAAATTTAGAATAAAACAATTAAATTTATATCAATTTAAATGTTTAAAATGTGTTTCTCAAAGGATATATCCACAAGTTTTTGGCATAATAGTTTCAAGTATAGATGTTAATGTTTAAACTTAGGAAATGTTTTTCACTTGGTTTTGTTTTGAAAGGTTTTGATCTTGGAGACTTGACATTGTGAGAAAAGAAAGAAAACTATTTGAGACACTTTATAAAAATTGGAATATGTAAAGGATATAAAAATAGTTTGTCTTGGTTGAAAATGGTAATTTAAGGTTTGGACTAAGATTTAAACTTGTGACTTTTAAAAGGAATTGACATTATTTGACTTGATTTGGGACTTGGACTTAGAATTTAGAATAAATTTTAGAATTAAACTTGGTTTAAACTTGAAACTAAAGTTATTTAGAATTGTCACTTGGATTTAAACTTAAGTTTAGACTTAAATTAATGGCATAATGACATAACATGGATAAGAAGTTTGGAATTTGGTTTAACTTTACAAATAAAGTTAAATTAGAATTGAAATTTGAGTTTTAACTTAGATTTGGACTTAAAATAATAGAATAATGACACAATATGAACAAGAAGTTTTAATTTTTGACTAGGTTTGAAATAACATTTTTTATTAGGACAAGACTCTTTGTTCAAATTAGGTAGCCTAACTCCACAGTTCAGACTAGAAAGATAAGTATTGGGATCAAGTTTTAACATGTCACTTTTGTTTGACCTATAATTTTGGTAATGTCTCATTCTGTGTGCATAAAAATTGTTTGGACTTGGGCTTGGTTTGTTTGATTTGGTCTCAAGTATAGACAAGGTTTTGAACCAATAATCAAGCAACAACACATAATCATTATAAGGTAATTTCTTATCTAATGTAGGGATAAATCACATCTATTGAACATTTTAAATACTCAAATTGGGAGAGGATTATAAAATTTAAGTGTTCACTAAATAAATTATTGTAGTTATTAGGGTTAATTTAACCCCACCCTTCTCTCAAATGGTTTGTATAAGTAAGGTGATATTTGGGGAATGTTACTTTTAAAACCTTGCATAAATTAATGATCCAAAATAAAAGAGGCATATAATACGTAATCCAAGATTGGGCCATTCATGATAGGGTCTTGTCCCTTTGGAACTACTTTAGTTGTAAGGGTCTCAATGAAGTGCTACTAGATTTAAGGTTTGTTTATAATTGTACGTGGTATTTCCATATGATCCCTATATACAAACCATAATAGGAAGTATGTGGGCACATATCTATTAATGAATAAATTCAATCTCATTTACAAGATTTCTCCTTTTGATGGTACCACACATTGGATTTAGATATTGGAAATAACTCCCTAGGATTACTTTTATAACACAACAATGTGAAAGCACAAATCTAAGCCTTCATAATAGAAACATTCTTCAATTTTTATAGTCCACCAAGTAAGTGGGGTTTGGTATGATGCTAAAATGACACTTCTTAAGACAACCTACCTTTCAATACTTGTACAAAGGTGATGAGATCCACCAAACATAGTCAAATGTAAAATAGGGTAAAATCTTCACCTATGTGTTTATGAGTCACCCAAAAAATGGAGAGCATACGTGTAAAAATAACCCCATAAGATAATCAAGTAATAATAAAAATTGTAATAAATTAAATAACTTTGAAAATTAACAAGCTTTGTTATAGCCCAATTCAAATGTGAATTATTTTTAATGCCAAAATTGAAATGTGAAGTAAAATTGATGTGTCTGACTCAAAATACCACTTTTTTATCCAGGGTCCTACAACACAAATAATTTTAATTTTAGTAAAAGTCATTTTGAGCTAACAAGGAGATTGAAATAAGGTTTGTTTAACTCTTAATTTTTTACATAGAATGATTTCATGATTATGTAGACCAATTTATCCGTTATGTCTTTAAATTTCATAATTTGGTCCTACAAATAGAAATAGATAATAGTTATAAATATTTTAACTATTGTTAAAAATGATTTTGTCACTAGGAATGATGACTTAATTATTAAAGTTGATGATTTCACTGTTGAATTTGATAGTTTCACTGATGTTGACCTATGCATAAAAATAATTAACAAAGATATAAAATGATTTTCCACTAATTTAGAAAATATAACTACTATTATATATGATTTAAAAAATACCAAAAGCAAAATTTCACTAATAACCAAAAAAAATAATCGATAATATCCTTGATTTCATTTATTTGTAGAACACATAGTCAAAATACAAAATACATAGAAATGATTTTGTAGTTTTCAAACAATTTCACTGCATCAAAATTAATTTCACTAATGATAACTGTAATTTCACAAATTGTTAGAAAATAGTAAAAATAGAAGTAAAATAATTTCATTATTACCAGTTTTGATATTACTATAGAAGAATATAATTTTATATTTTAATCCATAGAGAATGATTTCATTGCTACCATTAATTGTCTCATTTATGATCTCTTTGAATTCATAGTTATGTAGTGATAAACTCACTATTTGGTCTGGAATAGACTTGCACATGTTTTTGAAGAAACAATAGATAATTAGATTCTTTTAAAGTCTAATTCTAGTAATGAGAAGAAGGTAAATGGTCTAAAATATCTTGTGGGATATATCCAATCCTTTAGGTCCCACCATTCATGTCATTATGTAGATTAGAAATCCAAGAGAGACAAGTCAAGTTTTAGTGAAATAAAATAAAAAAAACGTGAAAACATAACTTCTCAGTTTTGATCCCTACATTGAGATATATGAACAACAAACAATAAATGTAATTGGAAGATAAAGAATCATGATTTTCCTTCCTTTGAATATTCACTTAAAGACTAGTCTAAATAGGTCGAGATTAGCTTCTAGATGTATAATTCTTTGTCAATGTTTGGATTTTCATGTAAGTATCATCTCTCCTTGTCTACACTTTATTTGTATTTATCTTGGCTTGAGGTTGAAAAAGCTCCTTATTTAATTCATCAATGTAAGTTTTCATGGAGAAGATTCCTGAAGTGAGAGGTGTTAAACTCTTATTTATATATTTCTTGAATCATTATGAATTGTTTATCTCATCTCAATATGGAGGGTTGAGGATAAATCCTCAAATATATGATTACAAAAATGAAGTGTGTAAGAGAGTACATTTAAGGCATTTTGGAGTTTAGAAGTCACATTATAATAAAAGTACAATCACTGGTACTCTTGGAGTCTGTAAGAGGAGTGTGTAAGAGAGGTGTACGACCTTGTCTTGAGTGTGTAAGTAAACTATTTTGACATGCCATAACCTTTTATTTATTTCACACTTTTACTTATGATGTCACATTAGGTGAGGAAATATTATAATTTTTAATTGAAAAAAATAGGATAATTCCAAATCCATGGATTTTCCTATTAGAAGTATTATTAGTCATGATTAAGTGGCATTAAACATGTATTCACTTAATTTCCTTGTGATGATACTTACAAATGATTAATTTAATGTAATATGCACTAAACAATATTAGTGATTCCCCATGATCCATTGCCCCAATTAGGGATGCATCATTGTGATTTTGGATTAAAATGGCGATTGTGTATATAAATTAGGACCAATGGTAATTTTTCGTTAAACCTACATGTGATTACAAAAAATCACTTGTGATTGCAATTTAGACATTGAAGTGGTTAAAATAAAGTTTCTACATAAATACTTTCTTATATTGCCTCTATAATTAAATTTAGTACAATTATATGGTCTTGTTTACTTTCTATATTCCACCTTTGGTGATTTCTGATCCCATTTTCCTACCATGATACCTTGACTATTTGTTTCTATTAAACCATCCTCATTTATGCCACAAGCTTTGGTGAGAACTATATTAGTTTATATTTCATGTATTTAGACTTAACTAGGGTTATTACATAGTTTTATTTTTCTATAGGATTTGGAACCCTCTCCTTTAGTGTTATGTGATAAGTGTTCCCTTAGTTAGCTTTAACATATCCAATTTGGTCATGATCCCAATATAAATAATATCACACAAAATGTTAGTTGGTTACCTTATCTGATATTGTATTTAGTAAGTAATATAAGCTATAAATATATATTAATTTCTTTTATAGACAATCCACATACATCCCATAGGTCAAGGCATATTTATATGTTTATCTTGTTATCTTCACACATGTTAGGGTATATTATGATGCCCATCCTTTTTTTACTACACATATTTGGGCACCTTACATTACCCACCATTTTATTATTTCGGCCTTTGTGGCATCTTTTTATTCCCATCCTTACCCTTATGGGAACTCTTTCAGCATCTTATAATACCCATCCTCTTCTCTTATTGTCTTGGTCTCTCATACTTACCATGATGTAGTAATCAAGAACCTTTCACATGTTACAAAAAGACAAATTAAACTTAAAGAAACTTTCTATGAAAAATATGCTTGATTTTCACACATTTTTATTTTATATTATCATTGGCATAGATGACGAGCTAATGGAATGACCTTAAAAAATCCCTTTATTGATCCCTTTCAATAAACATGTAAGTGTATCAAATTATCCTTTTGTATACCTTTATGTTATATAGTATTGAATGAACATATTGTATATATATTTATGTTTTATGTTAAGACCATTTATTTTATGAATAATATATAATCATTTATTATTATTATTATTATTATTATTATTATTATTATTATTATATTTTAATTCTATCTCTAATTTCATAGATGAAAATATTCAAAAACCCATGAGTGGTGTAGGTACTCTATAATAATGGTTGGATCATTTATAGGGTACCTATAACATTAGGGTAAGACATATGTAGACATAACTATAGCATGTAAGATACCTATAGAAATTTGGTAATCTACCCATTGCCCTGATTATAGTATGAAATCTACCCATAAAAATTGGGTGTCAACATAGTAATAATTATACATGTCCTTTTAAAATTTTGGTGGTTAGTTGATGGTATATATCATATTTATTCCATGGTTTTATGATTTTAATGGTTCCTTTATTCATGTAAGAACACATATATATGTTAGAATCACATAACACAACTCTCTCTACTAAACTATCTCTTTTAATCTATTGTAATGACGTGTAGGTGTTTTTCCTAATTCATACTAATATACATAAGGTAGTTCATATTTTTTTATAATATAAGCATCTAAATAATATAATTCCCTCTCCATTTAAAAATTAGGTAGAAAGGCATGTGTTAGTAATTAATAAATACTAAGATAGAATAAATACAATATTTAGAATACTATTATGAGAACTAGGTTATTTCATTGTATAAATATTCTCATTATGATAGATTTGTTAATGGAATAAATGTGGTTTAATATAAACTAGTTTTAACTAGAGGAAGATATTATAACACAAATCCAATAGAGGTAGGGTATACTAAAGAGGAATTATGTTAAATATCTCATCCATTAATCTATATTCATTTCTACATTATATGTATTAATTATTCATTATCTAATTATATTACATGATCTTTATTTTTATATTTGATTCCATGTATAAGAGTTTCTAATTTCTATAAATTTTATTCAATATGGTGTGAGGAATATTATATGTTATAATTATATTAATTTACCATTATTTATTTTTGTGTAAGTGAGATAATTAATTACTACAAGTGTGTTAATTTGTTTTAAAAAAGTGTGTTTTGCTATATCAAACCTTTAATCACCTCAACCCTTAAAAGTGGCTAATATCGCATATACAATGCAAACGCCTTGAAAAATACACACCCATATTTTATAATTATTTAAATTATAAATATAAATGAATCAAAAATATTCCCCTTGGGTTAATCTTTTGGGTTATATACAAACATTTCTACCTTAGGTTTAATTAATGTTTTTATTTTGCTCATAGTTTTGTTGTTGTTTCTGAGGATAGGTGTCAAACATTAGTATTTTAAAAGGTTGAGTTAGAGTTATTAAAATTTATATTTATTTAATTAATTTATAAATCAAATAATCTAATTTTTTGTTAAGATCTCAATTTATACAATTTATATTAATCATAATATTTATCTCATAGAAATAATCCTATGCAGGATAGGGAAGAAAAATATAAAAGAAAGGTTAAATGAGTGTATGAAGTGTGAGATGGATACCTTGGGTAGAATATTTCATAATATTATAATGTTTTATGTATGACAATAAATTTAGGCATCACCTTAAATAACTACAAGTCATAGAAGCACACATGTAGCCAGTCCATCCCTATCACCTAAAATTGTATCATAAGAGGTATAAGTTGAAAGGTTCATGGTTAAAATAGTAAATTAATATAAGTATAAGAGACAATAATATCCTAATACCCTTGAAAAATACATCCTTTTTTGAGTATAAACTTGGACACCTTACTCTTAGGAGTATAATATTCAATTCCATTTTCCTTCACCTAAATTTCTCTCCAAAAGGAAGTACCAAGCCCTTCTAACCCCAAAGAGAAAATTTTAACCTGCAGTCATAAACCCAATTAAGTAAGATGGAATATTTATAAAATTTATAAAATCAATACCATAATATTTAACTCCATCACCCACATTTATAATATTTTCATTTCCCATAACATAGTCTAGAATCATCATTAATTACTCACCTTGAGCTAGTAATTTTCACAAGGAATTAAAATCTTGAATTGAAAAAATCATTAGTACATGATTGGTTAAAATAATCATGGGATATATTTATGGATAAATACTTGGTATTTAATCCATATTTTATGAATTTCCTATCAACACCCTCATGATTAATGCACCCATGAAGAACATTTCCATTTTGGCTCTAATTAACTTCAAGGGATGGTAAGTGAGGACCCTACCATGTTCATTTTTTATTTTAGAATATTATTTAATAGTTATGACTACAATTATGATTCCCTTAAGCTTAAATTATTTCCATATACTTTCAAAGATGAAACCATCCAATGGTTTATGGGATTAGAAAAGAATGAATTCATAGATCAGAAATATAAGAGGGATATATTTGTCTCCAAATAAAAATACTATTTTAGATGGAAATATTTCATAAGGTATGACATATTTAAAATGTCCAAAAAATACTGGGATCCACTATAGGACTAAGTGGCAAGCTATATGTTTAGTCTCCAAATATATAAATAGAACAAGATAGATGTAGAGTCTATTTAGATAAAATTTCTAAAAGGAATGAATGAGGAATAATTGGAAGCATTGGATATCATGAGAAATATTTATTTTTCAAATATACCATTTAAGGATATCGCTTACCTATGTAGAAATTACTTTATGTCTATAATGAATAAGAAAAATAGTAACAAAGAATTGTCATTATCATCCTCCAAAACTAGTAATGGGTCCTCACATATGGAAATTAGTAACATAATATAGGATATGAATTAGTATATTTTTAACCATATATCCACACAAATTTATAGACTACATAAATGTAGAAAACAAGAAGAATTAGAGAAAATGATGACTATATTACTCATATTTTCATAGAAATAAAGTGGAATGTAGGTGTCAAACTACGCACATAAATGTAGAAATCATCAAATAAGATTATCTTGATACAATAATAATTCAAATAATTAGAGGATATAAAGAGCATGTATTTTACATGGACCAAGGAAACCTTGGTAAACCTCAAAATTCAAGTATGTAAACAAACCTCCATTTATTAATTCACAATTTTCATTTTTACTACTCGAAATTGGTATGGATCCACCTCTTGGAATCAAACATCATAAATTCCACCACAAGACTATAAGTAGTCTAAACAAAATTAACAACTCTAGGCCAATTAGAAACAAGCCCAAAACAAATAATGATATCCATAAAAAAAAATATTAGTGGTAACCACCCTCTAATCAATATCAATAGATATGGAGAGGAAAAATTCATGGTTTAACAAGAATTATAGGTACCAAAAACCATCACAAATTTAAAAATAGTAAGACTATCATTGATTCCAAACAATCCTATTAAAAATTAGCCTATAAATATTCAATTTCCTACCCACCGTATACCCAACCCTAATAATAAGTTAGCTAAAATAACATATAATAATGAAATAATGACATATCTAACATATTAAATGGAGGTAGATAAATTGGAACTTTGTTTAGGATGAATTATCATAAACCCTACTGTGCCCATAATAATAAAACCTCTTGAAGAGGTCCTTAAAATTATAACTAATTCACATCCATCTAATAAATTCTAAACTTATAAACTAAATACATTATCTATTCAAGGATTTCCTAACACCCCTCCTTTTCCTAAGAGACTAAACCTCTAAAAATATAAAAAATAATCTAAGTTTAATTTTTTGGACAACTTAAAAATGTTTGTGTCAAGATCCTAATATTTCAAGCACTAAAATATGTCCCTATTTACAAAAACATAGTCCATTAACAATGCTTAAGGAAGCTTATATGGAAGAGGAAGGATCCCAAAACAATCCAAGTAAATGTACAACTTATGGATATATGTTGGGAAATATAGTCCCACTTAAGTATTCCAACCCATGTAGCCATGTAGTTGACAACCACATCTATGACACACTTACTAATAAAACCTCAATATACTTAATGGTATCAATTAATTTGATGACCAAACAAAATAAACAATATATTATCCTCAAATTACTTCACCAAAATCCCACCATTTTATAAATGGTAGATATATCAATAGTTAAACCTAAACTAGCTATAGAATACCTTGTCATCACTATGGAATCCTGGGAGTACTTGGAAAACTTTATGGCATTACATCCAAAATATAACTTAGGGGCATACCCCCTCATAATAGGGAGATCATGGATAGATAAAAATAATATATTAATCCATTATAGGCTAGGGAACATTCTAATGTTAAGTGAAAACACAAAAAAGAAACTATTTTTATACCCACCAACACAACCTTCATTGAAGCAAAATAACACTCTTGGATAGGAGACAAAGACAATGATAAATCTCCTTTTTAGAACCTACTCATGATATAAAAAAAAATACCATTGAATGAAAAATATGATGATGTGATCATTTCTAATATATTTCAATAATACTTATCATGTTGACCCACATGAATACAACCTATTACAATCCATATAATGTAACATTAGAAACATATTACCAACATAAGGATCTTTTGATCAAACTAGAGACATTTGATCCTTTCATAAACTACTACCACACCATCATATTCTTATCCCTCTATTATTTAACATAATTTTATGGTATACTTATCCAATTAAGTATAAATCCTACTTGTATAACCTCTCAATATCAATAACAAGTTGGACCTTCAATAACAAACCCATATAGTGACCATGCTCAAAAGGCATAAAAAATATTTTATATCTGACTACCCTGATATGAGAGGCATACATAAAAACATATAGCCTACCAAATATACAAAAATTAAGAATTTAAATCCTTCCAATAAGGACAAGGATATATTAATCCTATTTTTTAATACACAATGAAAAAATTATAGAAAATCCTAAATACAAGAATTATTTATCCTATCTCAAATAGCTAGTGGATGTCACCCATTTTCATTGTGCTAAAATATTTTGTAAAATGGTGAATTTGTGCAGATTATATGGAACTTTATTGAAGCATAAGGAAGTAATTCTTGACACACTACTTGGCACAATCTTAGAGAAGAAATGCTTATCATTTATAAATGGCTTCAATGGATAGAATGAGATTAGAATAGACATGAGGCCTGAGATAAGATTAATTCTACATGTCTTTATGGTACCTATGAATATTATTGACTCCCATTTTTGTTATGAAATGATCCTACAACCATTCTAAATATTTTATTGAGAATTTTATGACCTATCCCATGACTATGTCAAGATTTATATACATGGATTTATGGTATATAGGGACATGTATAAATAAGCCACCAATAACTTATAAAAAGTTCTTAAATATTTTCAAGACAACTAGATATCATTAAGACATGAGAAATATTACGTATTTATGAATAAAGTGGTTTTATTATGACACCATATATCTCCAACAAGGATAAAAGTTGATCCTACCAAAATATAAGTACTAAAAATCCTACCATCCCCATAAAATAGTAGGGTGTTCAAAGTTTATTAGGACATGTTATATATTACTATAGATTTATTATAATTTAGTGAAATATCAACACCTATATTATTTTACTATCTAAATATGTTCATTTTATATGAACTAATGCATGTTAGAGAGTATTCCAATTCCTAAAATATCTACTAGTAAAAAATCTAGTGTTGAAGAGCTTGGATAGTAAATTAACTTTCCACATCCATACATATAGTTTTGATACAATAGTAGCAGTTGTACTAAGACAAAAATTAGGATCTTTAAAAAATGTTATATATTTTATAAATAATACTATTCAAGGATCAAAACATAATTACACTATGAAAAGAAATTAAATCCTAATAGTAGTGCATGTCATCAATAAATTTAAATAGTATATTTTTGGATATATTGCTTATATTCACATTGACCATGTTAAAATTAGGATTTTTATGAAAAAACAACTAGTGGTAGAATAATTACATGGTTATTATAAATAAAATATTTTTACATTTTTATTTTATTTAGACCATGCAAGGATAATGTAGTCAGAAAATATCTATCAAAATGAACATCTGAATAACATAGTCCATTATCAAATGACTCATTTATTGATGAACATATTTTTACTTTATCCATTAACAATATTTAGTTTTTAGACATTTCTAAGAATATATATGAATGATAGATCCTGTAAAATATATCACTAAGATAAAAACACCTCTTTTTGGATATAATCCTTCCATAATCATGGATCTCAACGTACTTATTTTACATTAGGCCTCAACTAGTCATGTGCTAATGTACACAGGAGGAAAAACTATTTGACATTATTTTATTATGTCATGATGAACCTTGAAGGTGACATTTTTGTATTAAACATGACTAAAATATCCTTACTATATGATACTATAAACCCATCTTATATAGGGATGTTGTAACATATGATTTTTATTGTGATAGATTTCAACATAGTAACTCGCCACAAGTTTGGATGAAATGACTCTCCAACCCAATTGGTCTTAAAACATTTATAAAATTAGGAAATTCAATTTTTTCTCCCTATAGATCAAACATATAAATAATTACCTCACCGAAGGGACAAAAGTAAGAGCCTTAACACATGTAAGGAATGATAAAATATTAGGATTTTTATATAAAGAGATCTTCACATGATACAAAGTTGTGAGGGAAATTATTACATATCAAGGAAAATAATTCAAATTTTATTTGGTTGTATCCCTTATTTAGGAGTATGAAATTAGGCATGATAATTATATTTTACCAACCAAAGTCTAGTTACAAAGTAAAGGTCACAAATGAGGAATTAGATAACATTATTAAAAAATAGTTATTGTTCACCATAAGGATTGGTCAACATGGATTTTTAGGTTGTATGCGAATACATAACTACTTGGAATACAAAAATAGAGTTTACACCATATGATATAGTATATGGTAAAAAAAAAAAAAAAAAAAATCTCCTCATATATTTTAAACTTAAAATGATAAGGACTACCCTAAAACTTGGCATAGAATTGTCGTAAGCACATAAATATAAGATCATTAAACTTAACTCCTTAGATGAAATATTATAGGAATCATTAAATCACATAAATATGGTTCATAAATAGTAAAATAAGTGGCATGATTGGTTTGTCAAGACATGATAATTTCATCTAGGAGATTTGGACCTACCCTATGACTCTAAGTATAAGGACAAAAAATGGAAACTACAAACAAAATGTCTTGGTACTTATGATTTAGATAATTTTCTTAGAAATTAATTAGTCAAGCTATGAATAATAAACACAGTAATATTTTATCTATTATTCAATATTTATTGACTAAAGATATATAGTAAACTACTCTTAAAATATGACTTCATATGAAAAGTAATAAAAGAAGAGAGATCTCACATGAATATGGATCTATCCATAATAGTAGATAATCATATTATCTAAAATTATGACCCCTCAAGGATCATGTTCAAATACTATATGAGTGTTATAGTCTATTCTCTATTCACCTTAATAAGGTATGAATGTAATTTCGTAACCTTTAATAGAAAACCAGATTATTGTCTAGCTAAGGGTTGAATAGATAAAAATTGAGTGAAAAATATTTTTTTAGTTAGTTAAGAAATAATTATATATATATATATATATATATATATATATATATATAAAATTGTTTCTTAACTAACTAAAAAATTATTTTTCACTCAATTTTATATATGTATGTATGTATGTATATTATTCCTTTATTTGGATACCCAATCATAGACATATACAATATATGTATAGTTTTTATGTGTTATATGATAGTTTCCATAGGTTGTGTAGTTATGGATGTATCATAGTTTATGTACATTATATGTAAGTATGGATATGTTTTATAGTAGTTTCTACATGAAATGTAATAGTTACTATAATCTATAAAAAGAATTACATGTTTTATGGATATAGTTGCTACAAGATGTAAGAAAATACTATAGGTTATATGTTTTTTCTACAGGCACATGAAATATTCTACAAACAATATATCTTTTTCTAAAAGTTGTTTAAAATTTCTTATAAGTCTACCAAAAAATTTTAGGTCTCATCTATAATATCCTAAAAAAGACAAACAACTCCTCTTGAAAATAACATACTCCTTCCTAACTTACCATCCATATAAGTACCATATGACTGTCGCTAAATAAATATAAACAACAATATATTTCCCATGTTAAATTTATAAAATACTTCAACCAATGTATTTCAAAGTGCTTTGTATAAGCAAAATCAATCATAAGGATAATTATCAATAATAGTCTTTATTCCTAAGTAATAATACACAATACAAACCAATATTTTGATGTATGTATGAGTGAAATAAAACTTTGTTTCTCTCTAAAATTAAATGTATGTATCAAAAAAAATTCTTCAAATTTCTAATTGCCAAACTAGCTATGTTGTAAGTGAAATTATTGACCAAGAAATGTAATTAATATATATATATATATATATATATATATATATATATATATATATATATATATATATATATATATATACACACACACACACACACACACACACACACACACACACACACACACACACACACACACACACACACACACACACACACACTTTATTATCTTCCTTTGTGAATACCTACCAAAAATCATTATAGATAAAAATATGCAACATGAATTTCAAAAAGGAATTATTTTGCAACACTTATACATAATCATCTATTAATAATAAAGTATAAAACAAGCCTATTGCAAGATAACATGTATGACAAGTTATGTCTAAATTAGGTGAAAGATAAAAAATAATTAATATACAATTATAATTCTAGAAATGGACTCTAATATAATTTAAAGTATACCACAGCAAAGACTAAATAAAATAAGGATGGCTCACATTCAAGACAAGGTCAACATGCAAGAAGCCATGCATAACAAGTCACCAAATCATGAAACCTACCAAAATATGTCCTAAAAAACTACATATAAAATATTAATTGACTTAAATACAATTTAATTTTACTTAAATAATTCTAAAAGTGTGTCCTATTTCTTGAGAAATCATTCACATACTCATGAAATGAACTAGAGTTAATTGGTAGTTCTAACTATTTTTAGGAAATTAATAAATAGTTTGTAAAATGAAGATACAAATAAATAATAAAATAAATAAATAAAATAACCATCATAAACACCTAATTTTTTAAAAATAAACTATCTAAAAATATAGCTCAAGTGCCCATATTGGAATCAAACTCAACAGAAGCTATACGTAAATGCCACATGTTGCATGGACATAATTGATACAAGATGTATACAACTACTATAGCTTTTATGTTATTTTTATAGGATTAGGAGATATGATAAACAAATCATATAATTGTTACATTTTGTTTTATAAGTCTTCTATATCTCCCAAAAATTATTTCAGGTCTTAGCTATAGTAACCTACAAACTCCTAATAAACCATACTAGCAACAACATACCCCTTCTTGATTTACCATTTATATGATTACGAAATACTAAAACTAAATAAATATAAACCCAATTATTTTAACCCTATTATGTTTCTAATTTACATATATCAATGTATTTAAAAATGACAAGTAGAAGAAACAAAAATCTTAAATATCATCACCAATATTTGTGTTTCTTCCCAAGCAATCATCAAAAATACACACCAACAAGTTATTATTTCCTCTTTATCATGGATTATTGATAAATACATAATAAATGAAGTTGTAATAATTTATAAATGATGATAAAAACTAGTTTCTACAAGTATTTGGAATTCAGTTCAATCAAATATTCCCATAGAATTGGTAATGCAATCACCTACTAAAATTAGCATACTTAATTCTTAATTTCACAAAAGATGATTTCAAAAAAACGTTTATTTAGGTATTATGGAATCATCGATGATTAAACATAATAATAATAGAATTATATATAAATCAATAATAGAACCATTAGAATATATTGTACAAAACTAAATTCATTGGTAGCCCAAATAGTAATAGGTAATTATATTATCTTTTAATATAGTAATCATGATTTTCATATTAACATTTAAATCTATGTCATCATTTTTTATTAATGTCATTTCCTAAGCTAAAAGACCTTACCATGGAATATACTGACCTTTTTGGCATAAATTGACATCAATACACCCACTCCACTACACACTTAATCATATCTTGTCTTAATCATCCCCATTCATGCTATGATTTTATGCACATGTGCAAATTGTATAAAAATACACTTGAGGGTGAGTGAAATGATAGTTAGGTAGAGGAATTACTTATCATGAAATATACATGAAATAAAATAATAAATTTGGGGAGATAAATGTCTTGGAATAACTACTATGGGAAAGAGAAGAATAAAGTTGAGGGAAGAATACAATGATGGATAGATAAGTATTTATGAACATCACATAAAAAATACAAAAAAAAAAAAAACATTTAAAAGATATAACCTTCTCATTCTATTGTGAAACTTATAAATCCTTTATTTTATATATGAAATAACAAAAATTACATATGGATGACAATTGATTCAGAAGGAGTTGACATATGTCACAATTCTAACAAGAATACAAGATCTATCTAACATTTTCAAAAATGAAAGATGGTTGAGCTAGTTTGAGAAACTATGAGGATATGATGAATATATATCAAAATATTTTATAAAAAAGCTAATATATGATGTAGTTACCATTAATGGGATAAATGTGACTATCCAAGAGATACTAAGAGATCTCACTAGCCTTCCTAAGATAGGGGAATTAAGGATAAAAAATGTAGATTATATTTTAGCCAAACACAAATTTTGCATGTTAGGTGAACAATTATAATTATCCAACTAGAAAACACTTAGATCATCACTACCATTCCGATGTATGGAGTTTTTATTTATCATAAATTACCTCACCTATGAGGGGAGACATTTTATGTTATCCATGTCCATTTGAAACTCCTCAACCACCTAATGTATACACATAATATTTTAAAAAATTTATGAGTTATTGATGTTTTCTCTCTTACAAAAACATGTCAAATCTTAATCTCTTTGAGTGTATGAATTAAAGGGTGTACTATGAAATGGGTTGGTAGACCTTTAGTGCTTCACAAGATTGTTGGCCCTTATACAACCAGCTAAAACTAGTACAAGTTACTCTTATCCATTTATCTAAGATTTGAAACCCCACTTATACACTTCCCTATGTAGCTCATCACCCAAAATAAACCATACCTAAGTATAAAAAAACCTTTAAACACTTTTAATACTATGTCAATTAGGTCAACACTATTCTAGGTTTAGTACATGTGAAAAAACTTTGTCATCTCAAACTGACATAGTTTGAGACCTAATGGCTATACTTCCCACCTAATAAGGTCAACCAAGTGGATTGTATTGTAAAAAATCTTAGGAAGGTTTAGAGTCAATCCATGGCTATATACACACCCTTAGTTTCATTTATAAATAAATGATCATTAAATTACACACCATTACTATTCATAAATAATATTATACAATCAATAGAATATTTCATTACTTATGTTTTTGCCTTGGAGAAGTAACACTTATCTTTTGGAGGTCTTAGATGCATAAGATAATACTTATAGCCTAGATCTGATTTGTATTTGTGATACTTATAATCCCATAACAACCTCTTATAAAGAACCATTAACCAAGGGAGATATTGAGGAATGATAGGTTTACTTCGACAAGGTAAGTATATTCCTATCCCTTCATATTCTGATAAGTAGATGTTATAGAACTAATAGATTCAATTGTAATTCTCCTTGATTAGATCATTTATATGTTATACTACATAGATTTATCTTTGCATATTTATTATCTTACCCATTTGTGTCATAAATTTTGGCAAGAACTAGATTAGATTACATATGCATTTAATATATTATCTTACATTTTTGTTAATTAGGTTAGCTTGCTTTATATTATTTAAAATCATAAGACCTATCTAGGGTTATCACAAAATGAAATTTGACTAGAGGCCTTGGAAACCTCCCCTTTCCCATTGTGTGATAAAAGATCACTTATTATAGGTTTATCAAACCCATTATTGGTCATAACCTTGATATAAATGTATTTTCAAGAAAACATGTTAGTGTATTACTTTCTATGATCTTGAATATTATTGAGTAGGATAAGTTATAGATCTGTCTAGTTTCACTTGCATACATTTTTGTGAACCTGACATGAATATAAGTGATTTAACTTTTAATGGAATCATGGAATGTAAAACCCTAGATTTTTTATGGTTTAGAATAACAAATCAAGGATAAATATTCTCTATTATAGCCTTTTATTTGTATAATATTTTATTTAACTAGTTATTCTATAAATAGAAAATGAACAAAAATAGATGTATTTAACTATAAATTGGCTAAGACAAATGAATGATGAGCTGAAATTTGGTGTATGAATAATTCCAAGTGTCATGAATAAAAACTATGAGCCATAAACCCTTTTAGATAGTGTCATGTTCCTCTAGATAGTATCACACTATATTAGTGTCTTATGGGGCATGGTAGTGTACTTTTACAAGTGGGAATAGTGAACCTATGGATATGCACTCACCTAAGTTTAGGGATCTTATGCCTACATGCATGGATGCTAGTTTTTTGTTCCCTATTTTAATTAATTTCAATGCAAACCATAGGCCTCCATGTTTAATATGGAATATGATGAGAAAAAATAGAAAAAGAGTGGCATTATCAAGGCAGCTAGATGTGACCTTAACACTCCATGTGTTGAGCATTGCCTACATAGCAATACCTTGAAATGGTATTAATCCCAATGTAGTTCTCCTAATATATGTTCTAGTACAAGTCCAAGTGAATGCTAGTATGGGTGACAATTTGAGTGCTTTGAGTGTGACTTGAGACTATAAATCTGAGTAATCTAAGATCTAGGCTATTTTAAATTGGTATATGTAGAAGTAACGTAGAATAGGGATCAATAACCTTGATCTACACCATTTTTTTTGAGTTAGCTTTTAAGTATTTGCATTTGGTTTCCATCTAATGGGCAAGTGACTAAAAGTGGTCTATATATAAAATTCTAGTGTTTTTAAGGATTTGAAATAGGTCTAGGCCAATGTTAGGGATGATTAGAATAAAAAATGATATCTAATGGGGGAATAAGGAGCTAAGGTATAATATCATGGTCCCTAAGTCATTATCATAATGCAATAATATACAAGGGGTTGTGTTAATGTTTAACTGGTAGAAGATAGTGAAAAGGGGGATTTGGTGCCTATGGGATGAGTTAGTTATAATTTTGGTATGTATGGGAATGGGTTAGACCCAATGAAATATATAAAAGGATCAAAAGAGGCCCTAATATAGGGCTATGGCTAATGGAGTGATATTACTTCACCAAATAAGTAGAAATATAATAATAGATCATAATGATGTGGAGATATAGTAGAAAATATGAATAATATATAAGCTACTTTAAGGGGGAAACCTCCCAAATTATTGAAGTAAGAAATGAATACTTTCATATGATGATGAAAAACATACCTTGCCTCATATATATAGTATACCAAGGCCATAGAAAACCAATAGGCTAACCTACTATGAATATGAATGCATAAAGAAATGTAAAACAATATGTAAAAGGGTTATGCAAGCCATAATTTGGCTAAAAATATCCCTATACACACCAAGCGTTAACGACATACATGACCCTTCCATTAAAAATAACATTATCCTTAATGTTGAAATAATATTAGATGTTGTTGCATGAAGGATTCATCCTCTTACATAGCATCTTTAGAAGGCAGATTCTTCCATTTGATCATGTACTCTATAGTCATTTTGGATCATAACTACTTATTACACATTTGAAGGACCACTCCAAGATCAATAATAAACCTCCCTTCTTCATATAATTTTTGAAAATTTATTTGAGTGGCAACTCTATGTCTAACGACCTTGTTAATTTAAGATACATGAAATACTAAATGAATGTGAGTGGATGGAGGAAATTCTAGATTATAGCCCATACTTCCAATTTTTTGAAAGATTTAATAAAGGATATAATATTTAAGAGATAGCTTGTTAATTTTTTCTATTAATTTAAGTACATCTACTTATATGGTTAAAAGTGAATAAAGACCCAATCACCAATTTCAAAATGCCTCTCACTCCTATGATGATCTATTTGTTATTCCATGTGATTCTAGACCAAAGATAAATTTTCATGTAAAATAACAAGGAATTCTGATTGATGTTGAAGGTGTTCCTCCACTACATTTACCTTTGGTTGGACCTCAAGGGTGAAGTGAGGGATGGAGGATGATATCCATAAAATTCCATAAAAGGAAATTTTTTGGATGAACTATGCACTGAAGTATTATACCACCTTTCAACCAAGGACAACCATTAAACCCATTTATCTTTTCTATCTAACACAAAGTAATGAAGGTACCCTTCTAGACACTTGTTGAATACCTCAATTTGTCCATTAGATTAAGGATTATAGGATGAACTATGGTCCAATTGGGTTCCAAAACATGCAAATAATTCTTTCTAAAAATGATTAGTGAATATGGGATCTCAAACACTTCTAATAATCTTAGAGTACCATGTAATTTCTAAACTATATTGAGAAAGTTATAAGCTACTATACCAACCAGTAATGGTTGAGATAAAGAACAAAAATGAGCATACATTGTGAGTAAATCCATAAAAACCATGCTAACATTTATACCTTTAGATCATGGTAACCTAGTAGTAAAATCCATATACACCTCTTCCCATCATTGAATAGGGATGGATAAGGGCTATTAAATACCTGGGGTTTTAATGGTTTCACCTTTATTTTGATGATATACCATACATTTAGCCACATATTTTTCTACATCCCCTTTGATTCCTACCCAAAAAAAATCCTTGACTCTATGATAGGTTTCAAAAAATATGAGTAACTTTCCAATAGAGAAGCATGGAGTTCTTAAAGGATTTTCTATTTGAGAAGAGAATTATGACATAGACATATTCTATCTTTGCACCATAATGCATTCCCTTTCCATGTAAACTTTTAAATCCTATCTAAACCTTTTTGTAATTTTTGAATCAATGCATGGGTATCACTATCATTCTCCCATTCTAGACTTGCTTCCTTGAGCTAGTCTAACTACTAAATGGTCATGGCACATAACAATACCTCAATTGGTACATCTATCCTAGACAGTGCATCAGCCACCACACTTTATTTTCCTTTCTTGTAGACTATTTATAAATAAAATCATAAAATTTCCATCACCCATTTTTGTTCTTCTTCAAAGGACAACCACTGTTCCAAAAAATATTTAAGCCTATCATGATCAATCTTTACCTAAAAGTGATGACCCAGTAGATAAGGTCTCCATTATTTGACTACATGTAGAATAACCATCATCTCTTTCTCATAGATGGGTTTGAGAAATTTTTTACCCTATAATTAATAAATTTCAATTCTAATTGACCTACCCTATTACATGAGTTTTACACCCATATCATAACTAGATGCATCACATTCAATCAGAAAAGTTTTAGAAAAATCTAGAGTAACCAATATCAGAGTGGCACACATAGCCATTTTTAGATGTTCAAATTCCTTAGTAGTTATATCCATTTAATAGAAAGAGTCTTTTTTTAACAAAGAAGTGAGTGGTGTTGCAATACTACCATAGTGTTTGACAAACCTATAATATTAACTAGTTAGCCTCAAAAATTCCCTTAATTACATGAGTGTCTTAGGAATCTACCACTCCATGATGGCTTTGATTTTTTTAGGATCAAATTTTACTCCCTCATATGATACAATATGACTGAAATATTCCACTTCTTGATCTCTAAAATAATTTGGATGGTTTAGAGTGTAATTTATGTTGTTCAATAAATGAGAGTACCTATTCACATGATGAAAGTGGTCTTCCTAATTTTTGTTGTAAATAAGGATGTCATAAAAAACACTAGTGCAAACTTTCTTAAAATTTTCCTAAAAACCATATTCATCAAACTCTAAAAGGTGTATGGTGCATTGGTGAGAACCAAAGACATGACTAAAAATTCATAATGGCCCTCATGAGTATGAAAATCTATTTTAGGAATGTCCTCCTCATAGATCTAGAATTGATGATACCCAAAGTGAAGATCTAATTTGGTAAAATAAATAGCATAATGTAATTCATCTAAGAAATCATCAATTTTAAGAATAGGAAACTTATCTTTGATATTGAGCTTGTTGATATCTCTATAATCTAGGCACATCCTCTAAGTTAGATATTTATTTTACACCATGACTACTGGAGAAGAATATTCACTTTGGCAATGGTAAATGGCTCCTACCTTGAACAAATCTTCTACCATGTTTTCAATTTCACTCTTCTTGGTAGAAGGATATTTATTTCGTCTGATGTTGGGTGGTGTACTTTTAAGAATGAGTCTGATGACATGATCATGGGTACATATATAGGAGTAGAACCTTTTGTTATGGGGCCAAAAATAGTTGAATGTTAATCCAATATTTTTTGTAAATTAGGATGGGTAGACTCAGTTTGTTGAACATCAATATAAAATAAGCATTCCACAAAACCTTTATCATATTGGTCAGTTGATGTGAACTAACCACTTATGGAGATTTAAATACTAATCCCCATAGTTATACTATCTTGACTTCAAAATAAAAACACATTAATAGTTATTTTAAATTCAACTTAATAGTACCCAATATGGTGAGCCATTGTAATCCCAAAACAATATCAGTCCTACCCATAAGAATATCAAACATAGTAGATTATAGAAAATAGTTCCCCATTTCTAACTGAATATTAATGAATTTTCTAGAACAATTAACTATACCACCATATGTAATCATGAATTGAAATTCTAGTGCTAGGTAGATGAAATAATTTAAATGAGTAGAAAACATACTATTGATGAAGTTATGTTTACTTCCTAAGTAAATCAACACTGTCACCTTATATTTGTTAAAGAAACATACCACCTTAAGAGTTTAAGGAGTAGAAATACTTTATTTATTTAGGAAACACACCACCTTAAGAGTTTAAGGAGTAGAAATACCTATAAGGGCATGAATGTATATAATAGGTTTATAATATATAGCTTCATACTTGGGTCCTTCAAAACCCTCACTAGATGTTGCATCATCTTATTCATCCTCATCAGCCCCTCCAATGTAAAATAACTTATTTTCAGCACATCGATGAAATTTACTCCATTTTCTATGGCAACCATAACACAACCCTTTAACATGGTTATCCTCAATTTTTTATGGGGTCAATATGGTAGGTTGAGGTAGGTACGGATTTGGGAAAGTATGTTCCCAACTAGTAGTGAAAGGATGATGTTTTATCATCTCTTTTTATTTTACTAAGCATGCCCTTGGTATATAGCTTTAGATACAGTTATGTGGTTAAACATGTGTATATCCAATTGAATACTATCTTTTAGTCTACCCATAAAAAAGTCAGTCAAATTTTCCTTCGTGATGTCCTCTACACACAAGGATAGATTCTAAAATTGATGAATATAATCCTTCACTATTCTTATTTATCATAGTTTGGCTAAATGGTTAAATTAGTTTTAAAAAAGATTATCCTAATAGTTAGAAATTAGTTTATTAGAGAATACTAACAATGTAATAAAAGCATCAGTATTCTTTTTTTGAACACAACCAATAATACTAAGTGAATGGCTTAGGTTCTAGATACATAGATGTCATAAACACCTTTTTAGATCTAGGAGTTTGGTGAAAATCAAATATATTTTCAATTTGAGTGATCCAAGTGATTGGATCCTTACCATCAAACTTGCCAAGTTCACTTTTGGCAACATCAATTTCACCCCCATATTAGTGGTGCTAGTGTTGAAAGGAGGAATAGAAAGAAAATTTGATGGGTTTTTATTGGTAAATGAGATGAAATAGTATCTAGTTGTGATATGATCAACTATAACTTATTGTTCACTCCATTAAGCTCCCTTTATACTATTGAGATTGAGTTTAGACTTACACATCAACCTACATCAGGCAATGTAGATTTGATTGAATTTGAAAAATAATATTTGAGGACATCATATCATAGGTTTTATATTCCATGTCACCCCCTAAAGTAGTTTTATGGGTGTCTTGTCCTTTCCCCCATCTGTGAGTGTTAGGACTAGCCATAAAAAGGCTTGATGGTAAACCTTATTTTTCCCCTTTGACCCAAACATGACCATAATTTTTTTTAAGTATGTTGGCCTAAAATCATAAATATCAAATAAAATACCCAAACTAATTTTTTCTAAGATTTAAAAAAATATAAAAAATTTGAAAAATTATACAAATTATGAGTTATGGAGCAAATTTATGGAAACAATAAAATGGAGATAATGTTTAAAACATAGATACAAATGAAATAAAAGATTAATATAAGCTTAATTGACTTCTTTCTCACCTCTAGTAAGAAAATTGTAGATAAATTTGTAATATTTTATGAGATATAGCCAAATTCTAATATCTACAATTATTGACCTGATTATGGCCCAAATCTATGCTTTGATACCACTTAGAATTATATTAATTCATCAAATTAGAATAAATACATAAATAGATCACAATGATATATAAATATAGAAAAAAATATGAATAATAGATAATCCACTTTGATGGGGCAATCTCCTAAATGCTTGCAATAAGAAATCAATACTTTGATATGATGATGAACAACTAACCCTACCTCATATATATAGTCTACCAAGGCCATAAAAAACCCATATTAATATCTAATAATTATATTAATGAATATATAAATGTAAAATAATATGCAAAATGGTTTTGTAAGCCACAAGTCAACTACACATATCCCTAGACATGCCAAAGATTAAGGGTATATCAACTAAGTTAGGATATGGTGTTTTGAGGTGATACTCATTACAATGAAATGAAATTTTAGATGACTAAATTTTACCCCCAATTTATCCTATAAATGAAACAAAGCAAAATGACTAGGATAAAGGAAAATAAATGTACCTAGATAGAGGTAAAGCAAATGAATCTATGTCTAAGTTTGTGAAGTGTGATCCATTATGTGTCCTACAAATTAAACATGAAGGAACTGGTATTTACTTAAGAAACATCAAAGTGAATAAAAATTTGATTAAATATGTGGGAGAAATAAGAAAATAATGAACACACCTCATTGGGTACATGAACTAGTGGTAAAACCTAGAGACATCTTATGTATACATGTAGATGGTGATCAAACAGTGAATAAATTAGAATAGGCTGATGGATTTCTCACTTCTCATGTGTGGGTGGATCAAGAAATAAATTTATCCTTGATTCCATCATTTCCCACCCATACTTAGTGGATCTTAATATATGAATAACTTGTATTAGATTGATGGCTTATCCAACCCTCATATGTAGGTGGCTCAATAACTCAATTAGGCTATGACTCCATCATTACCAACCCATGTGTAATAGATGCATCTAAAAATAAAATTATTCAATGTAACTAAAGCTATGTAATGCAATTGAAACTATATAGGATGGCTCTTGGGCCACTCAAAAAATTTGAAATGTAAAACGGAGTATGGGCCACTCAAGAACATAGGAATGTAGCTCAGGGACTACTTATTAATTCCAACCTCTATAGATAAATGCATAAATTTAGAGTAAAAATAGTGCAAAAGGCGTTTAGAGTAATAACATGGAGAATTAAATGGATCTAACATTTCATCTGAGAGTACTAGTGTCAAATTAAACATATGGGAATAATGTGTCACACACATACCCCCAACTCTAATATTTATGCATATGGATTCTAGACTGAGTCATAATAACTTGTGTTTAAGTATTTGAAACTGAAATGGGAGTCATCATCCCATTTAGTATTCCCCCAGTGTGAGTAAAACCTATATAATCTATGTGAAAATTGAGTATTTACTGATCCTGGCTAATAATCTATGACAAAACTATGCAAATATAGACTTTACCTACTATACTTTTATAAATAAATTAGAATTTTGTATTTTTGAGGATACTAGATAGTAGCATGGCCCCTTGGTCAATAACACATTGTACTAGTGTCATCTATGTCATGTTATTGACTAACTATGGTGTTTCTATGTAAAACTAATACTGATCTATATGTGACTATTTTTCATTATCTTTTCAGGAATTTGAGCTTTGTATTAAATGTTTGTATGATATAAAATATGTTATGACTACATTAAGATGCTTTTATCTCTATGACAAACAATTATGAATTCCCACTCTTTTGAGGAGAGTTATTAAACCTATATAATAAATATCCTAAAAATAAAAGCTATGCATCATGTGTAGTAGACTAAAAACATATGATATTTTCATGATAAACTAATATAATGTGTATACGTGGCATCATAATGTAAAATAATCTAAGCATAAGATGGTAGTGTATGATGTATGTTATATCTATCATTCAAATGGTTTTTAAGATAGATAAAATAATGTAAGTATGCATATGAACATCAAATGTGAGTGTAATCTAAGTAACTACCTAACGAGATGGGACATCATGTCCATCAAGGCATGCAAGGAAGAAGGGGAGATGCACGTATGAGGTCTCTTATGTAATCACAAACTCTATGTGAGTGTAACAATAAATATAAAAGTGTCATTCCCATAAGTATATGTGAAATCATACATAAAAATACATGAGGCATGCAAAGTAGGCCAAGGGGCAATAATGTAAGGGACATGGGCATTGTAACTAAGTCTAAGAAATAGAAACATAAAAAGACATGTTCAAATTTTTACATACTCATAGGTCAATAAATATTATCTTAGAGACACATGGAAATACATATTCAAATGTCCACATACAAAATCAAGAAGGCACACACAGGGACATGGGCACATGTCCAAAGCATACATATAATGAAAGGATTTGTCTTACATATATATAGAAATGGCATATTAAAATTCCTTAAAATATATGTAGATGCAAAGTGACATAATAAAATATAAACTATCAAAACTAAAAATGAATGTATGCATGAACATGTGGTCCAAATCCATATAAGATAAAATATGTACATAAGCTAAGTCTACAGTAGTGGTAGTCAACAAAAAAATTATTTATTATAATATGATCAATATCAAGACATAGGAAATGCAAAATCTATGATATATATTATATAAAAATATAACTAGTTAAACTAGAATTTTGGTAGTATGATGCCCCTAATGGGTGAATGTATCAATATTGAATCTGTGTATCGATGTATATGCCCTTTATGGGTAGATAGTAGTAAATCTAGACTTGAGTCCTAAAATGATATTAAAAACACTTGAAGAGAATAATTGAAGCACATATGTATGATAAAACTAACTATTCTAGCATAGATAACATATGTAGTACATGGAAAATAGAAGGAATGTAAACATGGAAATGCATACAATCTAAATTTGTATTTACTAAGTAAATATTTGAATGTTTTTTTTTTGTTTTTGAATATGTTATAATGTTTTTTGTATTTTTTAAGTATAAAATATTTAAAATAAACATGAAAGTGATACTATATATAAGGATCAAGGTAAGATAATCTCTGTACCAATAGAGAGGAACATATTAACTGATGAGTCTCATAAGAGACTCACTATCAAGGTGTCCTATCTCAAATAAGGGAAGAATTACTATATGTGTTATGTGATGAGGTATCTGAGATATTTGAATCATATATATTGAGTGGTCTATATATAAAACTATTATTACAATGGGGATATGTATCTACAAATATGATTAAATAGGCCTATGAACTATGCAGTTATTAGGGACCCATATAGTAGAAGAATATATAACTTTTATGCATACTCTATGTGATAACACTATATGGATGATAATGGGGTAGAAAGAGGCTCTTTATAATCCATATCATGTATTTTATGTAGGGGTATCTCTAAAACTGGTCTCTATGTGAGACTATGCATATGTGGTAATGCTATAAGAGTAGACCTCACTTGCATTAGTGGCTCAACTGATATCATATGTGTGTTAATAAAATATATGTTTGGAGTAGTATCTAGTGTCTATTGTGAAACTAGTTATGTAATAGGTAATTGATACTCATATGAAAGGCCCTTGAATATGACCACCTCATTAACATGTATATACTTAAGAAATTTGTTTATAATGGATGAAATGGCTTAAAGCTATTATATTTAATGCCTACCGAATAATATGTAAAATGTGTTGGCACTAGGTACCACTAATAATATGGTGGCCATATTACAAGTCCAACCTATAATGGAAGTAATATCTCCCAAATAGAGCTCTCAATATGGCCACTCAAGCCATTAATAAGTATACATTTTTGAGAAATATCCTACTTGAATAACCAGAGTGATTTAGAAGTGTAATACTACACATGTTAATGTTTTACCCATTTAAAAACATGACACTTTGAACTAGGTGATGATGATCAATATAAGCTCATATAAATAGCGTACATAAGTATGAGCCATCATCAATGATCTCTTACTTTGATAAAGTGACGAGAGATCTAGATTTCACTATAGTATGCATATGCATTAATGATATTATTTGAATGGTGTGTGTCCATTAGATGAGTATGATAGGATGTTGGTGGTGGGTGTGCTTGATAATTATAATGAACACAAAGTTCATGCTATCTCATTATCTATATTCTCTAGAAACATATATGAAAATGTTTTAAATGTTTTCTCTTATATTTATTGTGCTTTGGGTACCTATGTAAGAGTTTTAACATCAATGATATAATCATCTATCAAGTCTTATATCTTATACAAAATTTAATGCATCTATTTGTAGTATGTATTGGTGCCTTATGATAGGTACATAATTAATTGTAATCATAATTATTTGGATGATCCCTATTTGTATCAACCTATTTTATGGGAGGGAGAGATATGACATTACATTCCAAGAGTTTCTAAAGAACATGTGTTGGTGATTCAGGAAGATTTTTGAAAGGTCTCCTTGGAAGAGCTCATAATACTATGTGACGAGTTGGCTCTAATACTGCATTAACCATTATCTTCTAATCATTCTTGTTTTTAGTGGTCATCAACTCATATGGGGGCTTATTGGTACTCTTATTAGTTGATTATGATATAATTATGTGATTTAATTTTCCCATGGAGAGAATCTTGACTTCCTATTATTTCATTGTATGGCATAGATCTATGAATGATGGAATTTTTTTAATAGTATAGCTTCATACAATTCTAGTCATAAACATTGATTGAATATGTACTAGATATCACTATCTACCATCAAGCTAGTCATTTTTACTAATATAGTTTTATATCACAATACATATTCATCTATTGGCTCATTGGATTTTTTTGTGTGTTTTTAAACTTGAACATATGAAACCTTATCACTAATTTTGATTTAAAAGTAGAGAAAAAACATATCTACTATTGGATTAAATACAATGATGGACTAATTAGTAATATCATAGAACCATTTTAATGCATATTATTTTAAACTAAGAGGGAACAACTTAGTGAGGATCTGATCATTGGACAAGTAGTCCAAACATGCTACGTGAAAAAAATGGACGTGATGCTTTGGGTCACCCTTGCCATCATACCTAGTATCTTATGTGCCACAAATATATACATGAAATTAGTTATTTCTATATGTTGTGTCAAAGGTGTATGTAGTATCATATGAGAATCCAAGGCATAAGGTGGTTTAATAACACCATAATGAATAACATCTTAAACTATAGAGAATTGATATCTTGTCTAAGGGATTATACATCTAATTTAGACAAATGTGTACTCACCACAAGAGGTTATTCCACTAGTGAGGGTTGGCTAGTTGTAGCCAATTTTATTACATTTTGATTTTCCCCTATAGTAGGTGTAACAATATTAGTATCTATGGGATTGGAAGATTGACCAAGTGATGTGTTATTCATTTCCAATATAGATTGAAAACTATGTGCATGATAATTGGTTTTTTCTATAATTTTATCTCTCAAACTTTGTATAACCTCATATTTATTAATTATTAGATTATCATCACTAGGGGGGAGTGTGTAATGAGTTCTATCTTATGTATCATCAATGCATTGATTGTATTACTCATGTTCTAATGTATTATCATTAAATTCCAAAAAAATTGGATGTGAAGGATCAATGAGGGGGGTTGTAAATGGTCATGTATCCATGATATAAGCTTGAACATAAGGAATATGGGTATGATCAATAAGGTTACCACCAAGCCTAGTACTTTTTCTTAAAGGAAGGGATATAACTTTTTTAGACGGCATATAGTAAACAAAAGAAAAGAGGGATTTTGTAAAAGAATATATGAAATTTGAAAATCCTAGCATAACAAATGGAAATAGGAAAAATAAGGATAAAAACCCTAGGAGAATCTATAGATAGTATTTTTGCGCTATTCAAAGTAAGTCAGGTTCACTAAATGATTTAAATTTTAAGGGACTATGGAATGTAAAACCCTAGTTTATGAAATATTTGGAATAATAAATTAGGGAATAAAAATGAAATAAGTACAACCTTTGATTTGTATAATATTTGATAAAACTAATTATTTTATAGATAGAAAATGAACTACAAGAGATGTACTTATCTATAAATTAGCTTAGACAGATAAATGAAAGGCTAAAAATTAGTGTAGGAGTTATGCCAAGTGTTTTGAATAGGAACTAAGAGTTAGAAACCATCCTAGATAATATCATGGTCCTTTTGATAATATCACATTATTATAGTGCCTTGTATGGTATGATAATGTCCTTTTAAAATTAGGAACAATTAACATTTAGATATACCTCCACTTACTTCTAGGGAACATGTGCCTACATGCATAGATTATGGTTCATCATCTATTACCTATTTGTACTAATTTTAATGCCAAACCCTATGCCTCTATTTTATTATGGTATTTGAGGAACATAATTATAAAAGGAGTGGTGTTATCATGGTAGGTTGGATGCGACCTCAACACCCCATGTGTTGAGTGTTTCCTACATATGAATAACTTGAAAAGGAATCAAAATCGATGTATTTCTCCCAATCTAAGTGTTGGTTTAATTGCAAGGGAATGATAATATGACTATCAATTTGATTTATTTTAGTGTAAATTTAGAATATAAATTTAAGTAATCTAAGCTCTAGGATGTTGTATATGTGTATATGAAAAAGTAGGATATAATAGGGATCAATGTCATTGATTTGCACTATTTTTTCTAAGTTAACTTATGAGTATTTGCATCTGATTTCCATCTAGTGGATAAGTGATTTAAATTGGTTTATAAATAGTGTCCTAGTGATTGTAAAGATGTGAAATAGGTCTAGGAAAATCTCAAGGATTCTTAGTGGAATGGAAATATATATATATATATATATATATATATATTATGTGTGTGTGTGAGTGAGTAAGGAGATAAGGGATATGAGCATGGTCCCTAGGTCAATAATGTAGTGCGCTAGTGTCCAAAGGGATACACTAATGTCTAGGTGGTAGAAGCTAGTGAACAAGGGGCATGTGTGTCTAGGGGATGGCTTAGTGATACTTTTCGATATGTCTAGAAATGGGTTGGTCCCACATAATTTTTTTAAAAGGATAAAAAGAGTCCCTAAGATAGTTATATGGATAAAATATTACATGGTAGTCACAAGTACCACTCATTGATGATCCAGAGTTTAGTTTGGAAAAAGGTCCCAAATCATGATAAAACCTATTGCACAGTGTAGATCTCAATTGAGAGATTTTTGAGACTTTTCACAGTTTCCAAAATGGACACCATATGCTTGAGATATATCTTGATAAAGTTTTCTTGCAATAGGGAAATAATGTGTCAAAAAGTGATGTGGCATTGTTTGCATGTGACAAGTGGACCAATTAGACATTGACATATGGAAGTCAATTTTGTACATTCATGCAAAAACTTTGGTTTGAGTTTGGTTTGGTTTTAGCCTCTGGTCTTTGACAGGTGATCATATGGATAACCATGGGCCCCACTATTAGCTTGTTGGGGGCCCTTAACGAGGGTCGACACACTTGATTAAGGAGGGATGCCTTTGTCTCCATCTCATAATGCATTGCATTTGATTTTTCTTTTAAATCATAATTTTGTACCCACTGGATGCATGTGGGACAATTCAATTATGTGTTTTTAAAGCTTGTAATTTTCCATGGTAATTCTTTGTAATTTACTATTACCAAACCCCATACGCCATATGGGAGAACCAACTTACCATGGCCATCCAATTACCATGTCAAGTCAAGCTCAAGATAATGCTATGTTTGGAGACCATGAGAAATGTGTGCCACATCACCAAGTAAAATGCCAATTTGGAGACCATACAAAATCTGAGCCATAGACCTCAAGATTACATACCACGCTTGGAAATCATGAAAAATGCCACATCCACATAACTTGTGACTTATCTTCTAAGTCATATGCCAATATAAGGGATGTGAGAATAGACATGCCAAATACAAAAGGCTATGTTAGTAACCAACCAACAAACCCATGATATATTTAGTGCCTCAAGCCCACCAAAAGGGGCATTGGCAATGTAAAAGGTGGCCGTTTATTCTTAAAAAGACATGAAAGCCATTTAACTTTGCCAATGTGGGATTAAAATGGATAGCCCAAGTGCCCAAAAAGGTAGGCTAATGACTTGAAATCGTGACCTCCCATGCAAAAGGGATAAGCCTTGAATGACTAGGCTATAGGCTTCCAAGTGTTTTAAAAGGAGTGAACTTTTATTTGAATGAAGCTTTCAGTTAACTGTGTATTTTTTATTAAGAGGCTGAGAGCTTAGAGATAGCTAAAAAATAGATTTTTATCCATTTGATGACCTGATACATAGAGGGTAAGCCTTTTTAATTATGTTTTTTAATAAAAAAGAAGTTATTATTATTATTTTATTATTTTAGATAGACCAATAGTTTAAGTGGAAGGACTTAGTGCATCTTTGAAAGGGGTTGAAGACTGAGGAAGGATTCTGTGTGACTGAGCTTGAGTATATCAGTGTTGGTGGAATTCTTGGATAGAGATCAGGCCTGAGGGAAGTTGTAAAACATTTAAAGAAATTTGCAAGCCATTTATTTCACAAATTTAATAGAAATGGTCCCCACTATTGGGTAGACCTGGAGACGTAGGCAAGAGATGATGAACTCCATTATCAATGTTGTGTGGTAATTTGTCTTTTGTTTACAGGATTTTCATTTAGTTTTTCTAATTTTTTAAATTAATCAAGAATACATGTGAATTTTTAAAAATCAAAAATTTTACAACATTTTATTTAAAACAAAAATTGGTTTTATTGGTGAATGGAAGTTAAAAGTCTTGTGACGGTTCCAATCCAATTCAATAAACGAGAACACTTTTGACAAACAATTTTCAAGTTATTTTGATTATTTCAAGAATTTGTTAAGATTGAGAAATTTAGAATCCATAGTTTTAAAATTCACCTTGAGTTTATCAGTGTAGTTTACAAATCAAATTTGGTATCAGAGCAATTAAAAAGCTCAATTAGCTTCTAATTATGTGATTTGATAGTTGCTTTTAGTTTATTGGTTATCAATATCACTTGATTATATTGCAGTGTGCAATTATAGAATCAATGTATTTATAGGAAATGATGGGCAAGTTGTCACATAAAGTTAAGATGGAAGAGCTTGAAGCCATTAATACCCAAATTCAAGATGAGAATTCATTCTTGAGATGCAAGCTCTTAGCTCTTGAAGAGAAAACTACAAGTTTAAAATTAGAGCTTGAATCTAAGGATGAGCTCTTGATCAAATAATAGTGTGGTGAACCAAAGAAGGTAATATCTTCTACTTCAGATGCAGAGGCTATGACTAAATGCACTATAAGGTTATTCACTAAGTAATTCATCTTCTTCTTTCCATTTAGATTTGGATTCAAGTAATGATGCTTTGGGTAGTTTTGAACAACACACTAAGGGTATAGGATCCAAGTTATTAATGAAAATGGGCTTTAATGCAAGAGGTATTGGTCGAGATGGCCAAGGAATTACTAACCCAATACAAGTAGAGCATAGATCTCTTCATGCAAGTTTGGGTTTACACTAGTGAGTAGGTGGATATTGGATAAAATTCCTCCATGGCTAAAGGAAGATAGGATTCTGATAGCAAAGGATTGAGACCACTATTAGAGCATGTACAGTGTAATAAGGAATGTAGAAGAGGTATTGAGATTCCACCTCCTAGTTCTTACACTAGAGTTAGCACTAAATCTTCTAATCCACTTTTTATGTTTACGAAATTTGGATTTAACATTCAAAACATGATGCAATCATTTCCTTATATGTTTTGTGGGATGCATAACCATAGTGTTTTATTTTTTTGGAAGAGACATGATTTGGTTAAGTAGATTACAGGTGTTAAAAATCATTCTCAACATGGCAAAGCAAGAAGAGGCAAAAGGGAGACCTCACCTAATAAGATTTTATGCACTCATTGCCATATGAGTGGACATCGGATTGATCATTGTTTTAAACATCAATCATCTTCTCATTCTAAACATGGTAAAAAATTTGATGATTTATCTACCTATAAATAAGGTCAATGATATTAAATCAATCCATAATGATGTTAAGGAATCCACTAAGGAAATTAAGTTAACTAGGCAAAAAAATTTGATTAAGTGGGATTAATAATGCACTTATTTGTCAAAGCATTGTTAAAAATTCTCTTAAGGGAAAGAACAAGCTTCTATGATGCATTAGTAGAGTTTGCGAGAACACTTCGAGATAGGTTTATCATTCAAAGTATTTCAATTCTCACCTTATGTTAAATAGCTCTATGTTTTGAAATCTCTTATTTATGTTGAGTGAGTTGTTTGTAGGACTTGAACTCATTTGATCAGTTGGAGATAATAGTATAATGCATGATATATGGGTTGAGTTAATTCCTTACAACACTTGTCTCATATTTGATTACTATTTTTAGAATGTATCTATTTTTGGCACATGGATGTATAGATGCATTATAAGACCCTATGGGCATGTTTGGATGTTAGGCAATATACACTTTGTGTTGTTTGAATTTGCTTAGAATTTTAAGTACCACACCAGGGCATTATATTTCAACATGTATAAAACATTTATTGTATGCTTTTGGCATTAACTAACTTTTTTGTAGTTACATTGGGAATTGTTTTAGTTATTGACAGTTCATTGCTTTACAAGATGTGACATGGGCAAACAATTTTGGTATGTTGTGATTAGTTTATTAGCAGTTACAAATTCCTTTACTCATGCCATGTGTAGACATTTTCACTTGAGCTATGAATCATTTATTTTTCCAATGTTTATCTCTTGTTATGGTTGGGTTCTATTTGATGTGATACCGTAGACCAGTTATCAGTTTTTAGGAGATAATAGACTTTTGGAGACCAAAAGCCTCTTTTGTAGGGAGGTGTGATCTAGAGTTTAGTTTGGAAAAAGGTCCCAAGTCATGAAAAAACCTATTGCATAGCGTAGATCTCATAAAGGTATTTTTGGCACTTTTCACGGTTTGAAAAATGGACACCATATGTTTGAGGTATAGCTTGCTAAAGTTTTCTTACAATAGGGAAATAACATGTCAAAAAGTGATGTGGCATTATTTTCATGTGACAAGTGGACCAATTAGCTGTTAACATGTGGCAGTCAGTTTTGTACATTCATGCAAAAAATTTGGTTAGATTTTGGTTTGGTTTCAACCTCTAATCTTTGATAGGCGGTCATATGAAGAATCATGGGCCCCACTATTGGCTCACTGGGGGCCCTCAGTGATGGTCAACAAACTTTATTAAGGAGGGTGCCTTGGCCTCCATCTTAGAATGTATTACATTTGATTCTAATTTTAAATCATAATTTTGTACCCACCAGATGCATGTGGGACAATTCAATTATGTGTTTTTAAAGCTTGTAATTTTCCTTGGTGATTCTTTGTAATTTAGTATTACCAAGTCCCATACGCCACATGGTAGAACCAACTTACCACAGCCATCCAATTACCTTTCTAAGTCAAAATATAGATAATTCTAAGTTTGGAGACCATGAGAAATGTGTGCCACATCACCAATTCAAATGCTAATTTGGAGATTGTGAGAAAGCTGAGCCATAGACCTCAAGATTACATGCCATGCTTGGAAACCATGAGAAATACCACATCCACATAACTTGTGACTTATCTTCCAAGTCATACACTAAGCTAAGGGATGTGAGAGTAGACATGTTAAATACCAAAGGCTAAGTTGGTAACCAGCCAACAAACCCGTGATATATTTAGTGCCTCAAGCCCATCAAAAGGGGTGTTGGCAATGTAAAAGGTGGCCTCTTATCTTTAAAAAGACATGAAAGCCATTTAACTTTGCCAATTTGGGATTAAAATGGATAGCCCAAGTGCCCAAAAAGGTAGGCCTATGACTTGAACTCATGACCTCACAGGCAAAAGAGATAAGCCTTGACAGACTATGCTACGAGCTTCCAAGTGTTTTAAAAGGAGCAAACTTTTATTTGAATGAAGCTTTCAGTCGATTGTGTATTTTTTACTAAGAGGCTGAGAGCTTGGAGATTGCTAGAAAATGGATTTTGATCCATTTGCCAACCTGATACATAGAGGGTAAGCCTTTTTAATTATGTTTTTTAATTAAAAAGAGAAATTATTATTATTTTGGATAGACCAATAGTTTAAGTGGAAGGACTTAGTGCATCTTTGGAATGGGCTGAAGACTGAGGAAGGATTTCATGTGACTGAGATTGAGTATATCAGCATAGGTGGAATTTTTGGATATAGATCAGGCCTGAGGAAGTTGTGCAGCATTTTAAGAAATTTGTAAGCCATTTGTTGCACAAATTTAATAGAAATGGTCCTCACTATTGGGCACACCCAGAGACTTAGGAAAGAGATGCCTAACTTTGTTATCAATGTCATGTGGTAATTTGTCTTTTATTTGCATGATTTTAATTCATTTTTTCTAATTTTTTAAATTAATAAAGAATACATACAAATTTTTAAAAATTGACAATTTTACGACATTTCATTTATAATAAAAACTGGTTTTATTGGTGAATGGAAGTTAAAAGTCTTGTGATGGTTCCAATCTAATTCAATAACCGAGAACACTTTTCATAAAAAATTTATAGTTTCTTTTGAGTATTTCAATAATTTATTAAGTTTGATAAATTTAGAATCCATAGTTTTAAACTTCACTTTGAGTTTTTCTGTGTAGCTTACAGATCAATTAAACTATAATAACATTTTAGATGACTACAGTAACCCTTGTAAATTTTTAATTTTTCTTCACAGACAACTAGGTTAACCTTGTTGACCCAGTTTAACAATCTATGAATATTTTTTCATACTTCATCCATTCCTAGCAACTTAGTTTAGCTATGTGTGTATTTAGCTTTGTCAACCCATTCAACCTAGTTATGGCATATTTTTGTAGTTTTCCAATTGAGCTGAGATTTTTAACTCCATTTAGATTTGTATGCATTTCATTTATAGTATCAAAATATTATATTGATCTAATTGATATAGTTTATTTTCTTATTTTTAAACATTTAACTGAATCAATCTACTTGATTCTTTTATTTTCTTATTTTTCCATTTAAATAACTAGGTGGATTTGATCAACATAATTAAATTATTTTATCATTTACTAGTTTTATTTATACTAAGTTGACTATCTTGATTCTATCTAAATATTTTGTTTCTTACCTTTGCAGGTTCAAATATCTACTTGGATGACATAGTTCAAAACATAAACTCAACATCTTCAGGAAAACTTTTGTATCAACTTGATCACATCTATATTATTTTATGGGTTCCCTTTAACTAGACCATTAATTTATTTTTGTCAAATTTTTTGTAAATTCATGTCCCCACTATGTTTTTTCAATATTTAAACTTAAGTATTGTTTTTACCAATATTTTAGTCCTATAATATTGTACCCTTAAATTTAACTAATTTTACCAACTGAACATAGTTATATATATAATAATTTTTGTCCATAAAACTAAGTTGACTCACTTGACAATATTCATTTTGGAATTTCTTACAACATACTGTGTCAATCAGATCGACTCTATTATGGTCTATTTATACAACTAGATCAACCAAGTTGACTTTATTCTATTTATTTTCTTCCTAGTTAAATCCAAAGGAATTAACTAAAACTAATATTAATTATAATCACTTTAATTTTTAGTTGGTTTTCTATTTATTTACTTTCCAAAAACTATAAATTAACTTTTGAAAATTTGATTTTTACTCTTATTTTTTACATTGTTTGGTTTTCCCTAGAAATCATGTACTGGTAGTTTTAAAACTAATTGGATACTATGATGAATGGCTACTCCATACTCTATTTATTGTCCTTGTATATTGTTTATAGATATTTTTGGATGAGGGATTTAACCCAATACTCATAGCTATATTACATAACTAAACATAGTGTTTAGTTTCTGCCTACCTCATGGTATTTTAGAAACACATAGGATTTTGATTTTTATTGAACCTTAGGAATCCAACCATCCATTTATTTATGTGGTGTACTAGTTACTATTTATCATCAAGAAGATATTGTTAGCTTAATATTGAAACTAGATTTAGTGGGATATGGTAACCATACTTCCTCCATAATTAGTGCTCTAAAATATTGGGGCAACATTATCCAATGGACAAACAAGTATCTTTGGAAGCCTACACTTTCAATAAAGACCTTTCGTACAACTTCTTAATCTTATTTTAAAATAATTAGTTAGCTTCCAAATTTCATTATTGCTTCTTATTGTTTACTATTCTATGTTGTATTTAAAACTTGTATTAGATGACATTGGTAAAAGGTTTGTGTTGGGTGTTGCAACTAAATCGACTAGATTGACCTAATTGCTTATGTATTTAGTTCTCTTTTCTATAAATTAAACTAAATCATCCATATTCAAACAATTTTAATTTTTTCATAGATTACATAACTAAGTCAACTAGCTTAACCTGTCTATTACAAACTATTCTATTTTCCTTCTTATAGAACTAAGTTGACCAACTCGACCCAACATATTATAGATTGTTTTGTTTTCCTTCATAGAGAACTAGGTTGACCTTATCAATCTATACTTTTATAAACTACTCTATTTTTCTTATAGAACTAGGTTGACTTGATTGACCTAGTATTTTAAAGATTATCTTATTTTCTAGTAAGTGTTTAAGTCACTAATTTTATCATGCAATAACTATTTGTTAATTCTAGAGAGAAAAATCAAAATAACACGATGAGTTTCACTAATCTTAATAAAATTCCTATGACACATTATTTGGTAACCAACCTAGATCAAAGCAATATCCATGTTACCACTAGAACTAAAAACTATGGGACTCTTCCCCATTCTATAATGCTTAACCCTTTATTAATGCAAACTATAGAAGATAAAAGTGACCTTGAATACATGGCTAAAATTATCATCTTCATCAATGAAAATCCTCAACACAGATGTAAGGATACTACACTCATCTATAACCTCATGATGCAACATTATATTGGAGAAATCCATTCACCTTCACTTAAATTTTGTAAATTATTTGGAGCAAGTAATTTTATGAATTCTACCATACCTATAACCTCTTTCATGTCTCCCTCCAATAGTATTATGTCATCCTACATGTATTCTTTCACCTCCATTCCATGTATTTTTATAAACATGGAAGGTGTGACTTTTAATGGGTCTACTCAAAACACCCTTAACAATAACCAATTCCATATAACTCATAACACATATACTACTAGTAGTGATTCTCATGCCACTATCTTATTTCATGATATTACTATATCTAAAAATATTAATACCTAACATAAAATAATCCATCCAATGTTGATTATACTAGTAAAAATGCCATTAAAAATAATCAATTACTATTACAAACTCTTAATAAAATGGCTACTTTTCAAACTAATAATGCCGACCAAATGATGCAAATGTAAAACCAATTATTGCATCTCCAAAACCAATCTCAACCTACTCAATGGGGAGTCAAAAATACCAATACCCCCACCTACCTTTAGAGGTGTATATGGTAATCTTATAACACAACCCCCACTTATTAACAAAACTATTAAACACTTAGTAAATAAACCTCTTATTCCTGAAATTAGAAATATTGACATAGGGCTTATAGTCCCCACTATTAGTTAAAATGGATCCTTAGATCTATATTTATATTTTAAAACATTTGGAAATCTATATAAATATTGAGTTAAACTTAAATATTTTACCACCACTAAAATCCTAGTTAAAAGCTTTTCAAGTGATGATCCAAATTGGTATAATAAAATTAAAACTTATTCCATCATTAGATTATAGGACTTAGTTAATGCATTGGTTCAATAATTCTAAACTAGTGATATTCCAAAAAAGAAGAGCCCATTTTATCAACTACAAGCAATTAAAATTTAAATGGCACAATTGTTCATTACATGATGGAAATATTTGTCTAATAAAGTTGATCATAATATGTTATATGATAAGCTCTTCAAATTATTTAATATTTCTATTCATTTTAAATTATAATATCATGTTAGGAACCTTTTTCCAAAATCCCTAGAAGAGGTTCTTAGCCAAGCTAAATTTTAATATTTCTTTATACATCAATCTGAGGCATCACACCCCTGAATAAGAACTTGAATGATTATGAAAGCAAAGAATAAACATGTAATGAATGATGTTATTATAAATACTTATGACTACATACACACCATCCAAGACATTGTTCCATGAAATTCCATAGAGCATAAACCTCCAACTCCAAATAATAATAATTCTCATCCTAATTCCACATTTTCTCAAAGCTATAATATGAATGTCCACAAACATCTTTCCTTATAAGAATTTTAAAAATGTCTTCCATTACCATCCCTATGAGATATTTATCATGCATGATGTATCAAACATTTGTATGATCCCCATAATTTGTTTGGTTTCATGAAAATTAAGGCCATTCTAATGAAACTTGTCACCAATTATGAAAGTTTGCTATGGATTTTCTCCTTGGACCTAACTTTTATCACAAATTGCTCATACATAAACATCAAAAATATTATGAAATAAAATCTAAGGCTCATGAAATTAAAACTAAAAATGAAGCTTTAAATCAAGCCAATTCTCACTTAGTTATTTATGAGGATCCCCTTCTTAACCATCAAGATAACACTGATCAATATACTACTATCAAAAATATTGAAATTACTATAAATCCTAACACCAAAGATGAGAATGTTGTCAACATGAACAACATGAGAAGATTAGTTTATTATATTGATTGATATTTATCCTTCAACCATTATTATTTTTCAAAGTTTTTCATTATTCAAGACACTTACCCATTCCATCTCATGAAATTGGGGCATGTGGAATCAAAAAACATTTAACAACTCCAAAAATGTAGACCAATAATACTTCTCATACCATTTATATAATTTATACTCCCACTTTAACTAAGATACCTAAAATGGATACCCCACAAACTTTTATTGGTATATATTTCACTCAATCACAATAAATTACTAAAGATACAACCATATAACCTAATATAGCACAAACACCTAAAAATAGTCAACTCATATTAGCCAAACCTAAAACAAAAATACCTTATCAACATAAACATCAATGCAATTACAACATTCTTAAAAGCATTTATTTAAAAATTATGCTCCTTTATCAAATTATACTCTAATGGGTTAAGATGAATGGGATCCCATAACAAAACTTTCATGTCTCCCATATCAAATTGTCTTATTAAAACATATGATAAATTCTCATCATTGCAATAAACTAATGTAACATATATTTAAAATGAGCATAACTCATCCTCCATATATGGGGAAATAAACTACCTTATCAAGATATAAAGATAACATCTTTCAATAGTTTGAATAAATGTCTATCCATGTTGATGAAATAGTGGACACTATCTTTCACTCAAATTTTCCAACTCTTCCATGATTCCCAATGAGATATTGCTTCATGCAGATGACCCACCATTACTCATTCATGTAAAAATAGGAGATATCTAAGTCAAACATTATTTAATTGATGAATGATCAGCCACTTGTGTTGCTTCCCTTGATTTTATTAAAACTCTTGGATATTATGAATGCAATATTAAATCCATGTGAAGTACATGATAAGGATACAACTTAAAATAAATTCCTCCATTATGTTGTGTTTGTATTCTTATCATGGTTCCCATAGTCACAATACATGTTAATATAATATATTTAGCTTTCCAATCTCTTAAAATATCTTAATTGATTGACCTTAGACACACCACAAGAGAATAGTCAACTCATTAAGATACCAATCTATTAAATTTACCTATAACAGTGTTATATACAAGATTCAAGTAGATACAAATCCTTGTAATTTTGGAAAATTCTAAGAAATAGGTGTTTTTAAAATACCCACCAATGAACCCTTACCTAGCATCCCATTTCATGAATCATAATGTTTTATCTCATCAAATATACTAGAGGTTATAATGGTCATTATCAATTAATAGGAAACATAAAAGCTAGCCTTTTATATTTACAAGGTTATTAACTATATGATATAAGTTTTAAAATAAAAAAATTGATCTTTCTCCTAACATAATTGCTCAATTACCTTCTTTATAGCATTTATCTCATCAAAAACCATGTGATAAATTTTTTTTTACCTTAGAAAAAACTAAGATATATATTCACCATGCCTCTTTGACTAAAAAAATCATAGGTGCATGTACTATTGAACTTTACACTTCTGATTATGATGATGGATAATCTTTAGATGATCCCTTTTTAGCTATATTTTCTCAAGCAAAAATGTAGAGATAATTAGATATCATTGTTTTTTACAACATTCTCTTAGTTATATTTTTGTAGTTCCTTCTCTTGCTATAGAACCTAATATTAATTATGCATTTGATGTTCATAGGTTCAAGATGGTGCACACATAAACTACTCCTGTCAGTCACTGTCGAGCCTCTTTGTATTATGCTTATGGACTATACCATGATGAGACCTTATTGGCTTTTTAGATTCCATGATACTTCTAGCTTACTTCTTCTAGAGATGTTAGCTACACTACTTATACCCTTTGTAAGTTCATCCCTTGATGTGTTCTAACATATTTTTTATCTTATTTTAATTTCTCCTATTAGTGGTCATATTACCTTTTCCTAATCTAAATCCTTTACTATCATGATGGGTATCTAAGCCTTATTATGAGATCCATATAATTTTTAGTCATTGGGCAAAAGGCTATAGTGCACACTAACATCAACATGAATCTTTTTTTGGTACCACAGATAGATGACCTTCATCATCCACTACTAGACATACTTTTTTCATTCATGGTACACATAACCATTCTTATACTCATTACTTATAGCTCAATAAATACATTGATACACTTTATCTAGCCATAAAATAGTTAAAATACAAGATTATACCACCTCCTAAAGTACTTATAGAGTATATTCCCCAATATGGAGAGGTCTATTATCTTTAGAATCAATGTAAAACACACCATACTGATAGATGTCGAGTGATTTAATAGCATTTTAATGATTTTTCATGCCCTACACCTTCACTAGCTCAGTCTGATGTTCTAGGTCATTCATGAACAAAGTCTCCTCCTTATCAATAACCTATACACTTACATATATATAGATACCATTCACATTTTGACACTTATTCCTTACATTGTGTATCTCACATAGGGTTACTTTAGGGGCATAATTCTTATTGTAGTATACCTAACTTCTCTATAGAGATGATATAGTAATAAGTCTTTTCATGACTTTTTATGAAGGTTGATGAGAACTTGATTTACATTAGAATTCATTTAAATAAGGATATATTAGATGTTATAGATGATATTTGTGGTGATATTTATTAGTATTTTTGAACACATCATGGTGTTTTATCACACTATTGCATGATTTAGGTTTGATTTATGAGCATATTGGATATCATGTTTTGCTTATTTACATGTCTCATGGATTACTTTCTTTTCATATTAAAATTTCTCTTTCACATCCTTTGATTAGAAATTAATATATCATTCATTAATCTTATTCTCATGGTTTAATTTATTTTTCATGGTTTTTTTTCTTTTTCTTGTACTTTTTTTGTCATTTAAATATATGATAGCTATTATTGTGACATGGTTATAAAACCCTAATCCCTTGATTATCCTATATTTATCATATGATCAAATAGAAAACATACTTATTGTGATATCATTATATACACATATCTCTTTTGATCTCCATCTATTCCATTTTATTCCCTTTTCATAGTAAGTACACATATGGTTAAGAATTGAGATCACATGATTGGTTTTAGGCAAGATTAATTAATTAGTAAAACATGTTAATATCTATAGGTATTTCATATTTTCTAATGAAATACTAAAGATTATTTATCTTTATCACTTATATCACTCATTATTGGTTATTCCAAATTTGTATGGAGGATGAATCAAAAAATCCATAAATTTTTAAAAGTTAAATCATTTAAACAAAAGGTAATGATCAAAAAGTAAAAAATGAATATTCAAAATCTAAAATCACATCTCTTATTTTTAATTGAATCTCAAACTCCATATTTTCCCTCACAATATAGCTAAGGTCCATTGGGGTGTGGTAGGCTAGTATATTAGGATAGGAAATTTCAAAAGTATATACAGTGTTACCTACTTTCTCATGCAAATACCCAAACATTGTAATAATATTATGGCTCTGTAAGGGGTCTTTAGGAATGGGAACATGATGTGGTAATTTAGGTCCATTTTAATTTTATTATATATTTAACCTTCATGAGTTTATCCTAGTAATACACTTATTTATGCATAAAGTTTTATTTTTATTGTGAATAAATACTTCCTGCATTTGGCATCCACTAGAATCTGATTGTGTCCCTATTTACCTAGTATGTCTCATGCCTACTAAAGTTTTATTACCAATACCTATGTCATTTTTTCCCACTCTTTACTTCATTACAACAATCCCAATATTCTTCCTTGATGGATATGTTTTTTTAATTGGCCATACCCTTAGGGTTTTATTTTGTGAGTTGAAATATAATACCTTAAATAGGACCAATCCTTCCTAAAAAACATATTATTTCTTAAAAGTATTCCCAATATTATCATTTACCTCATTAGTTTTCATTTTGTGATTTTTAGTGTAAGACACTGGATAGGACTAAGATTTCCTCACAATACATTCCTAACACCCCCATACCATGATTAGTCACAAATTTAACTATTTGTAGACATTCCATTTTTATCATTTCCATCTCAAGTTTAAAAATGGAATGAATTATTAAAATTACACACAATCTAGTCTAAAATCATATATTCATCTAATAAATGCATTCAAATTCACCTTAGGGAATCCTAGGTGGGATAAGTTACCATATTATATCTATATAATTATCATTATCTATTCATTTATCAACATATATATTTAAGTGTCAAATTATCTATTTAACTATCAATTTATATATTTAATTATAAATTTTCTCTATTTAATTCCTTGTTCTTTGATCAATTCAAAAATTATCATTCTTTGTTCAACAACATTATACTTCATAATTTTATTATAATAATCAATTACTCAAATTTTATTTATTAAATATGTCTTTGATATATTGAATTAATAACTCTTTTAATTACTAATTTTCCTCTTATCCCCCTTTAAAGGACATATTCATCTAAAAAGGAATCTTGAGATATAAATAATATACACTTGAGAGCATACAAATTATTCAAATAATTAGAAATAAATGGGGATTTTTCTCTATCCCTCATCTTGGAAACAAGATGAAGGGTCCACATTTGAGATCCATGTGCTTTCTTGGAGAGTATGCTCTACCTTCATCTTGGAAACAGGATGGAGGGATGACATTAATTCATATTTGATAGTTACAAGGAGAATAATCCACACTTAATATTGTAAATAAGATGAAGGGATTATATTTGTCCATATTTGATGTTTTCAAAGGTCATCCTCTACCATTCATCTTAATTGAGATGAAGGGTTCACATCATTGATCCATGTGCTTGATCTATGTTCACATTTTAGGAATATATAATAACCATTCATCTTGATTTAAAGATGAAGTGTCCTCCTTGATATAGATTTTGTATAAATACACCTTTTTACATTACTATTTACAAGCTCAAACTATATGATGAAGTGTTTTCAAATCATCAAATCTATTTTTGCATTAATCTTATACTTGTTTGATAAAATAAACATGGTCATTAACTTTCCTATAGGTGTCTATTTATAATTTGGAATTGATAAATACCATATAAAGCTACATCTAGGTACATCCCAATAAAACCAAGTTATAATTAGGTTTGTATTATGGTTGTTTGAATCTTAAAACATTGTAGTCTTTTATATTTATTGAGTTCACAAGGTCCTATGTGTGTATTTTTGTATTTTATATCACTTTATTTTGTATTATTGAAAACTTTGGGAAAATATAGAGAATTCACATCCTATCAACACATATGGCATGCCTAGTGGGATAATGCAACCCACAGCTTTCATTTGAGCCTATATAGTAATCTTGATTTGTAAAGAATCTTGATATTTTGGCTCTTATGTGTTCAAATTTCCATATTTTGTCTATCTATGTGTATTGATAAATTCATCCCCAAAAATTGTGTAATCATCTTTATTATTCTACTAATAGATGAAATCATCATGTAATTTATGAAATCAACTATGTACTTTTTATTATCCTATGTTTTTTGTGTAGGTTTTAAATTCGATGAAATCATATCCTAAATCCATGAAATCATCTCCAAATTGATTAAATCATTTCAAAATAAGTGGAATTGACCTAGAAATAGTGAAATTAACCTCCAGTCAGTGAATTCACCATTATATACTTTTTTTCTCTATGTTGTGTTTAGGCTAAATCAATGAAATCATCCTTAAAATCATCAAAGTTTTTATCAAAAATAGTTAAATTGATGTCATAATCAGATATTTAGTCACTAAAAATTAAAAAATGGTCATATAAATGAATTTATCCATGAAAATAGTGAATTCATCCCAAAAAATAATGAAATCATAACTTTTAGAAGCCATAACTTTTGACCCAGTTATCTATTTGACCTCTTGTTTATGGAAAAACTAAGGTATTTAAAATACACATGAAACCATAAATGAATGTTTTTATGTTTCTTAGGAAAATGTTGAAATTTTCAAAGATATCAATGGAAATTATTGAGGTTCAATTTTCTACTCATTAGCAATTTTGTTTAAATTTCAATGAAATTGTCTCCATGTTTAGAAAATTTATCATAACATCAATGAAATTATTCTATTAATCAATGAAATTTTCCTTGTAATCAATGAATTCATATTTATCTAATTTTCTATCTTTTATTTATGTTCTGCGTATGTTTCTAAAAATAGAAAAAATTCTTTCATATCAGTGAAGTTATATGTGAAAACTTGAGAGTTATATAATAGCTGAAATCAAGCTACTTAAAGTACTAAAACCATTGATTAAAATTTTAACCATTTGTATTTGTAGGTTTAGCACATTTTTAATCTGATTTCACAAATAAACAAGTATAATTTCATTCACATTTATGAATTTTTGTTTAATAAAGAATAAACCATAATTACTTTTATCCTCTTAGGAGAATTTTATCTTGTATTCTTTACTTAAATAGCTGTGTTATTATTTTCTTGATTGTCTTGTTATCTCCCAAAACCTTATTTGATGTATGTTATTCTCTTTCCCATTTTTAGGGTCTTGATAATAATAAATCAATTACATATTCCCTTATTTTTATTTTTTGGCTTGCGAGTGGGATTTCATCACCTCCTCATAAGTTATTTAGGGATGTGTTGACCTAGGTTTTCATCTTTGAACTTCTTATAAACCCCAGTTATTTCATGGGGTATATAAATTTAGTATGCCATTCAATTAAATAGTGGTGTATTGGTTAACTTAATGAGTCAAATGGATCCCTAGAGCATGTGGTAATCTAGACATCACACTCTACTAAGAAATTTATAGATGGAGTGGTTATGAAAAGGACAAGACCCTTTCATAAAAAGATAGACAATTTATCATCCAATTGATAGATTAATCTAAAATGCACATGTACCAAAAGGCATATCATGACTATTAAGATTTACCAAACAAAAACTTAGAGGAGAAACATATTTACCATGGAATTATCACTAATGTAGGGATGGAAAGGTTAATAGCTCCTAAATATTACCTTTTACATACAACATTTTGAAAGAATGGAGGCATAAAAACCATACCAATAACTTGAAATAATTAATTAATTTTAATGAATCTTAAATTTTACCCTCTCAAAAGCAATTAATTTTAAATGATTAATGATTTTCTCCTAAACCTATGTTAGTTTATAACATAAGGTGAGATTATTTGAGTCCTTATTAGGTCAAACATTATGAAATTATACTTACATGAAGAGGCATTACTCTATCCATGTCTTTAGTCAAATTTATTAAATTCTACCTTGTTTAAAACACTTACATTTCATACCCATGTCTTGTGTGAAATTGTACCATTACTCTGTATGTGTCTTGGTCAAATATATTCCCTTATACATCCCATATTTCTCAAATTTTCACATTTAATACCTCCTTTGCATGAAAGTTTTCCATTACTTTGTCCACATTTTGAGTCTAAATTTGTGTTTTTACTACTTGTGTTTGATTTGTGTCTCAAACCACATATTTTCTTATTTTAAATTATATTATTACTCTATCCATGTGAGTTTGAAACTATTCTAGTCTTGCTCCTAAATTCTCGTTGTAAGGTCATTTCTAGTTGAGATTCTATTTCATTCCCTTGCATTTAGATTAAATATATTCAAGTTCAAAATATTTATCTAGTAAGTTCCAATTCATTTTCCCATTTTTATCTATGGTTTTTTCCAAGTTCAGTTCCAATCCAGTCAACTCTATTCATTATAAAATACTCACAGTCAAGATGTTTTAAAGTTAATCAAATGATTCCAAGGTCACCTACATTTTTATCTCTTTTTTGAGTCACATTTATATATCTATTCTAGTTCATAAATATATCTTTGTGTTTAATGTCCCACACGTATCATTTGGGAACTACAAAGTCATAACAACCATCCTTTCTCTCATTTGAATCTAATTCCAATCCAGTCTTTCCCCTTGAATGCATCCTTTCTTGGGGGAATCCTTTGATCAATATTATATTTCATTTCCATTTAATTTTATGATGTTCACACTAGAGAAAGAATGATACATGTTTGAAAATAGGGATGCATTTATTTTATGAATATTAAAAGAGGGTGTTTGAATACCTATAGATTATGATCTAGAAAAAATATATTTTAACTGAAGTAAGAGTAATAACATTGTCTCACAATGACATTCATAAAACATTACATATACTAAGTACCGAGTTGATCATATAAGAAAAAGGTAACCCATTTTGATATTCTTATTCCACACCTATTTGGCTTCTCAATTACACCCATGTCTAAAATAAAATTCATTTAATATATACATGGAAGCCATATTTACCAATTGGATGCAAAAAAGATTCTTATGTATCCACATACTAAGTATTTCAATAAAAATGAGCCACAACTTAAGTTGTACTAAAAATAAGAATATTGTGAGTATCATAAGATTCAAGGTAATCATTTAACTGCTGTGGTGGGTTCATGATTCATGTTCAAGGCTTGATTAATTATGAATATATCATAATTATAAAACCATAAGAACACAACATTATCATAAATATGGATTGGGCTAATGATACACCTTATTTTATACATATTTTTAAATATGTTCAAACATTGACAAATCTAAAAACATCTAGGAAAGGAAAGGAGTCAATTAAATATGCATCCAAAATTGTTCCTATTGCTATCACCAAATTTCAACAAGATGAATAAATAATTCATGACCTTATGGCCTTGATACATAATCCCATTTTTGATTCTCATATTTAACATCAATAAAATAATTCTTTAGTTGATTTTACTAATGATATAGAAACATCCATTGCTATCAAACAAAATGTATATTTAAATTCTTCACAACTAGTTGTATAAGATCTTTAATAAACATTTGCTAATCTGTATAAATTTACATGACAAATCTAACAATCCAATGATGTCTTGTCATTACCCCTCTAAGAACCCTCATCTAGTAAGGAGCCAAGTACACCCAAGTTTTAGAATCACTCACTAGGTATGGACCAAGATCATTTGTCAAATCATAATCATACTCATTCACTTTAAAGTCAAAATAAAGACAAATCATCCATTTATAATTTTCTCATTGAGTTTCCCATATTTGATGAGTCATCCTTCGACCATTCTCCTATCTTTGATGATCCTTTCTTTAAAAATCCTCTTTATGAATGTTCACCTATATTTGACAAACCATTCATTGATGATCCCATATTTAAAGAACCCATTATTGATCCACACTATATTTTTATCCCATCCTCTAAAGTTACTCATTTAAAAAAAAAATCCTTCATCCCAAATCTTTCATTTCCAAGTGCACAATGAAAAGTGTACTTATAGATATTTCAATTCAAGAGGCCCTCTTTGTGGTTAAATACAAGGTAATATTTCTTATCAAAAATAGATTTAGAGTAAACATTGAAATTATATTTACAATCAAAATTAGGATCAACATCAACATCAAAATCCAATTCCATTTTAGAATAATATTAGAATTGGGTTTTATTATAGAACCACTATCAAATTTAACATCATAAGTAGAATCAATGTTATTCTCAACATCAATTTTAGATCCTATTGAGTTAGAATCAACTTCAAAATTAGAATACAATAATATATGTTATGTCATTGGATAAATAATTATATTATATCTACTTGAGTTTGAATCAAATTCAAAATAATCATACTTTAGTATATGTTATGACATCAACCACACACATCTTATAGATTAGATTAAATACAGTTATGATCATTACATGGTTTTTGAAAATGATTCCTTTGAAATTAACATAAATTCTCATAGTATCCTCTATGAGGACTATGATTCCTTTTACACTTACATTGAAATTATATATACAATTAATGTGGGTTTGATGCACACCACAACCATAATGAGGTAGCATCTAACATTTCAAGATCTCAACATAGGTAAAATCCACTCTAGGGCATGAGTTGTAGGTATGTGGTCTATTAAAACTAGTTGATGGAATAGATAGTAGGTAATTCAAGTTGTTGACAATGATTTTTAGATGGAGGTGCGGTTCCTAAAGGATTGTGAAACTCTATGTGAATTGGATGGGTGACTAGATTCTAATATAGAGTGGGTAGGTCTCAAAACAAAATCAAAAAAAGAGGGAAGGGAAGGGTATAAAATAAAGCTTCTATGATTTTTGAGTAATCACTCCTTTGGTATGTTTCTAAAATGATAAGTGCTCTCATAACCTATTCATGTTACTATCAGTGATTGCACACACACATTCAAACATGGCTAAGAAGTCTAAGGAGATAAAGATGAAGGAAATTCATAATATTTAGATAAAGGTTGCTCCTTTTAGAGTAGATGTTTCACAACATTAATTAGGATATTATGGCTTGGGTTGGTGAATTATCTAAGGTAGTTGTTATACACAAAAACATATATACATCCAAAAAAGCAATCTTGCACAATCAAAATTATGAATCAATTTGAACTTGACTATAATAACCAATATATTTACCAATATTTTAATAGATTTTATACATCTAAAAATTAGTATATAAACCAAAATAATTAAAAATCCATTTGTAGCTTTTGTAAACTAAGTATTATTGAAACATACAACCAATGAAAGTAAGAACTAATTACATATAAATTGGAAAGAAAATACACAAACATGTTTACTGGCATTCAAAATTGATGCTACTATTATATTCAAAAATTCTCTAAAAAAAATCTAAGTTGGGTTACAACTATTTATATAGACTTTGGGAAAGGGTTGCGTCATCCTACAAGTTCATGCAAGGTCATTACATGTGATAGTTAGAACATGTAGCTATAAATAAGGTCTAAAACCATATAAAAGTCTACTTATAGATATAAGTTTAAAATAGCCTTTAACAAAGATATGCAACATGTTCATATGTATAAATATAGCCTTTGACAAAGATATGCAGCATGTGCATATGCAACATGTTGCAGTGTTACAATTATAGTTTGAACTATATGAAAACTTAAAAATATGCATAGTTTATCAAAACTACACATGCCTCCTTTTATAGGTTATGAGAACAACCTATTGATATTTCATATTATCCACCTTCAAATAAAACACTAGCATATGCATGAAGGACTAAAATCACTTTATTAATATTTTAGAACCAATGGCACTATTTTTAGATGTGACTAATCTAAACTATGCCTTGTATGCTCACTAAAGTTTTTTTATATACTATGAATCTTCACTTTTATATTCACTATTCAGATTAAGACATGTGTGTTCATACTCTATCTTAATGTGATACCCAATGTCTATTGATAAATTTAAGTCAAGTGTTAGAGGATCTAAGTATTCTATCTATAATTCCTTACTATCTTTTAAAATGAGACACATTTCAACACCTGATTGAGTTTAGCATCTTTGAAAATTACACTCAAGACTCACACCATTAATCCTTATGTACTAGTTTAACATGGTTCATTGTATCTTAGTTCTTTTGGATTATGGACTACTATATACACAAAATATTTTTCAACTTTTATAAATTACTAAAACTTTGTATCTTTCAAGAATCCATCAAGTCTCAATCTCTATGAGTACATGCCTTAAGGGGTGCATTGGGAAAGGGATGGGAAGAGCATTGGTTCTTTGTAAGATTGTTAACCCTTTTTCCACTTGTTATCTACACACTAGCCTCATGAAACCATTAAACCCAACCTTATTATTCTTAGTTCTACCTATTCCTATAACTTTCTATGTTTTATCCTTCATTTCTTACCTTAGTACCCTTTTGACCTATCGGTTGTGCTAGGTTGACCAAGTTTACCTAACATAGTCTAGGGACTTTTGTCTCTTTTGGTTTGTTGGCCTCTTAGCCAACCTAGCATTGACCTAGAGAGTTAGACCCAAAAACATGCTAGGGTGATTGGATCAGCCAAGCACAACCAATGTACTAGAATGATTTTAGGGTAAGATACTAATATATATACAAGGTCATTTACCACCATTTATTTGAGCAAATAATTAAGAAAAGAATTACAAATGAATATTTACCTATTAACCATTCTACTTTAGAAATAAAGCTTTAGGGTTCAATACTTTGTTTGGAGATCTGATCAAATCTTATGGATAATTATTTTGGATTAATAGATAGGTTATGTAGCCTAGGGCTAATTTATCTTAGTTACCCTTACATACCATGATAATCTCTTATGAAACACCTTGGCCAAGGTGGATATTGAGGCTCAGTGGGTTTATCTTCAAAAGTAAGCATTCTTAAATTTATTCCTCCTTTGTAAGAGTAGATAGATAATGCATTTTTATTCCTCTCATCCATGTATTATGATTCTATATACATTGATGTGAGTATATGTCTCTTATACATGTTTATTTTAGTTTACAAGCTTTGGTGCACACTAGATTAGATTTACTTTTCTTGTTATTAGATTAGTGAAATACTATATCATAAGACTCCTTTAGTGTAATTTTTTAATTTTTTAAGACTATAAGATTTATAACCCTACCTCACATGGTGTGTTATGACAAGTGATCCCCTAATCAGATCTAGCAGATTCTCACATTGGTCATGATCCTAATTAATAATTATATGTCCCCAATCAAAAGTGTAGGTGTGCTCTATCCCATTCAATCCAAGACTGATTTATGGACATGACGCATTTATGATTTTAGAAAAATCATATGTGCTTGACACTTTTCATTCCCTATTTTGCTTTGCTTCATATGTGTGCTACTTGGTAGCCCCTCGAGGCTCTGAATATCTATGTGCTAGGTTCCCTACTTCTTCCCATGGGTCATTGAATTTATGTAATGGGATCCTACAATGGTGACACATATTACATTAGTAGAGATTTAGCATTTTAACTTGATCTCTCATCATTTGATCAAATCGGTTTGAGTAGATGTACACCATAGTATCTTGGCTTAAACCTTTTGACTTTTACTTTGATCACATAGGTATGCCACTTATCATCTCTTTATATAATTTGAAACCTTTGAAAATTATCCATCAATATTAAACTATTGGATTAGCTATATGGATGAATGTGAACTATCAATATTTTGTTTCTACTTGATAGGTAATTTATGAGGTTAAATTTGATGTTTCTATGATCATAAACTAGCATCTTCATGATCATCAAATGACATCTTTGTGAATTTAAAATTTAATCTCATATATTTGACACATTGTCAAGATTAAATTTGATGTTCATGTAACTTTCAATTGACATCCTTATGATCATCAAATGACATTTATATGACTATCAAATTTAATTTCATAAGTTTGACACATTATCAAGGTTAGATTTGACATTCACGTGATCATCAAATGATAACCTCATGACTATCAACAAATTTTTTCATGAGTATCAAATTTAATCTCATCAACTTTACATGTGTCATTTCTTATAGATTCTCTATTCCTACAAACATAAGCAAAAAATGACTTAGCATAATAATTTAGGAAATATGTATAAATGACCCTATATGAAATTATAGCCTAAGGTCTTAGTATTAATAAAATATGATTTGGACTCGGGATAAGAATATATAAAATATCTCCTACATTTAATCTTGATGACCTAACATAGAAAAATATGATTGGGACCATTGACTAAAATATCAAATCAAGCCCAAGACATAATGAAAATGTTATGTAAGTAAGGATGCCACTTAGTAGTATGGTATTGGTCTCAGGGTAATTGTTATAGGAGAATTATCATGGAATTCTATTGTTGGGACCCTAATTTTTGTAGATAAAATGTTTGAGACACAAAGTTTGAAGGAATTCCATCGAGGGAATTTTTTTGGGAAAAATGTCTACAATATTCTCCCAAAGACTCAATTCTCTCAAACAAAATGTTAGAAGGAAAGATCAAATGGATATTATCAATAGGGTCAAAGGGGATGATTTTTTAGATAAAATTTCATAAGGTATTGGCTGAAGGGTAAAATATCTCAGATAAATTGCCTAAAAGAATTGGCTAAAAGATAAGTCCTGGGGAAAATTTCCCAAAGGTTGGTGTGAAGGGTAAAAGGGCCCAAGAAGATAGTCCCAAAGGGCAAGTATTGGAGAGGAAAGGGCCTAGAACAAAGTCCCAAAGGAATTGGATTAAGGGCAAAAAGGCCTAGGATAAAGTCTCAAAGGGTAAGTGATGAATTTAAAAATGGGGTCAAGGTTCTACTTCTAAATTTTTAATGGGTCAGTTTAGAAAGTTTAAAGGGCATGTGTCCTTAGGTTTTGGGCCTTTTGCATCTAAAAAAATGTTTGAGACACAAAGTTTGAAAGAATTATCTCAAGGTAAAAAGTTAATAAAAAAAGGTTGAAGGTCATTTAATAAATGTCTGAAGAGTAATTTTAAAAGGCTAAAGGGTAGGTTGAAAAGGTCTGAAGGGTCTACTTCATGGAAAAATGCCCAAAGGGTATACTTCATAGGGTAAAGAGGGCCTATGAAAAAAATATTTAAGGGTAGGTTGACAAGGTAAAATTTCATTTCAAAAGTTTTGAATGGTAATTTAAAAATTGTGAAGGGCCATTTCAAAATGTCGAAGAGAAAGTCTATAGGGAAAAATGCCTATGAAAATTATCCCCAAGGGTAAGTTACAAAAATATTTAAGGGTAGGTTTATTTCCTTGAGAAAAAATATGTCGAACAAAATGTATAAAGAATATAAATTGGCTCATGAAAAATGTCTTAGAAAAAAATGTCTGAAGGAATAGTAAAAATAAAGCAAAGATGTGGGACAAAAGTCCTGAAGGGTAGCTATGGAGTGGCCAAAAGGCATTTCAAAAGTTTTGAATGGTAATTTAAAAATGTCTAAGGGTAATTTATATCTGAAAATAATCCAAATGGTCCAATTCATAGGGGATTCATCCATGGTAAATGTATTGAAGGATCTACTTCATAAAATACAAAGGTTAATCTTAAAATGTCGAAGGGTAAGTCTATTTTATTGAGTAAATTACCCATGACAAAAATATTGTAGACAAATTCTATCAAAGGAATGGATTTCAACAAAATATCCACAATAATTCTTCTAATAAAGATAAGTTTGAAACTAAAAATCTTTCAATAATTCATGATTGACAAAAATCCTGATAAAGACTAATAGGATAAGTTCAAATTAATAAGTTTGAAAAAAAAATTACACAAGCCTCAAAAGAATAAGTCCCAAGAGGATATAAAATTTAGTCCATGAAAACATAATTCCACAATAATTAGATCAAAGTAACAAACCTGATAGCATAAAATATTTAGTCTATGGAAACACAATAGCAATGCCATCTTGCCAAAGTATAAAAGGCCAAATCATGATCTTTTCCAAGAATTTGCATAAACATATATAATATGGGGATCAAAATAAAGACAATAATCTAAAAATTTGGGTACCCATTTCCTATATAAAGAAAGGGGATTTTTGGTATAACAAATGGTGGCTTACAAGTGGAATAGTCCTGAGTATTCAAGAACCCAAAACTCTAGTTTACAATCTCAAATCAAGCACGAAGTGTGCCATAAAATAATAATTAAATTATGAAAATGAAAGAGACACATAAATAAATTCATACAACATACTTTCCTTCTAATTTCTTAGATCTATGTGTGTCAAAACATGTAGTTTATTTAACCCTTGTTGTGATGAGTTTTTTAAAGTCTATGATGGGATTGTAGGTTTCAGTCTAATATCTATTAAATCTCAAAAATAAGGGAAGCTCAAGAATTACTCTACTTCCAGACATACATCCATATCCATAATAGAGATAAATTGGGCTCCTTCTCTTCTCATTACATTATTTTCTTTTGATCATGATGTATAGTGCATTAACTTTATTTCATCATGTGAGCCTTTTGATTTTATTTAGATTTCATTTTTCTCTTTTGAAACCATTGTTTCTTTCTTATTTGATTTTTCTTTTTCTCTTCTTTTGTTTTTGAATGCAATAGAGAAGAGTTGGAACCCCATTCAACTAGTTTAAATATAAAACAAATTATTACTAGAACATCCCTACTAGCTACACCTATACCTAGAATTATCACTTTTATCAAGTATTTAATGTGATAAGTGCATTTGATCTAATAAAACAAGAAAAATTTATAAAATTTTATGAAGTAATCTAAGAGAGAATTCCACATTCTTGGTAAAATTATTTAATTGTGACACCATTTAGAATAATCCACGATTACCTACCTTCATCCTAAAGACTCAAAACATAGAAATACACCTAATATATAAACTAGTCCCAAAAGAATTCAAGATTTTAATTTCCCCCTTTTATAAAAGTCATAAGATCAGTTGGTTTGGATTTTAACTTAGTTATAGTTAAAGAAAAACACAATTCTAATCTTTAGAGAAAGCAAAGAATAACTGATCTAAGAAAGCACTAAAATATAATCTAGAAATTAGGAAACTAATCTATGAAAGAAAATTACTGAAAGAAAGATGAATATAATGAAAACAAATGATAGAAAAAAAGAAACCTAACCTATTCTTACTTTAAATAAAACCCAAATAAGATGGGGGATAGATTTTTAAACTTTGTTTGGTATGCTTCTCACTCTTTGGTAATAACAAGGTGTTCCCCATTAAAGTTCTGAGATAAGTAGGGACATCTTTGTATTCATTAAGTATAATTTTGATATTTTCCCTTATATTGTAGAACAAGAAATTAGGTTTACTCATTGGGACATCCTAGAAAAAATAAACAAACAACTCTTCCCTATGATACATACATTCTGAAAGCTCACCATTATTACTCATGTATTTAGGAGAACCTAATTTAGATAAGCAATCCTTGAAAGTACTTGTTGAGATGAATATTATATTTAACTTGTAGTCTTGAAATCCATCATCCTCTATGAATTGATTATGGGAAAGGTCCTAAAATATAGATTCAAAATCATAAGTATAATCATGAACAACATATTCCTCAAAAACTTCATCTAAACTCTCAATTTGAGTGTGACCTTCAATATTTGAATGAATCAACTCTTGAATTTACAAATCCTGAATAAATTTTTTGTTTACCTAGGGCTCACTTTTCTTATTTGAGGAGTGAGAGATTCATTAACTATTAGTTCTAGAGGGATCATCTCATCCAATGTATGTTATTGATCATTTTATGTTGTTCTTTCAAATAGTTATAATCTAGAAAATATTTAACTTCATGGGTATCATATGTGCAATAAAAGGTCTTTAATTTAATGTTGAGTAATGTTTATTTCCACAGTCAATCACATAATTAACCATAGTGTCCTATACATTATAATTAGGCACCAAATTGAGTTCAACATCTATCAAATCAAGGAATCAAAAACTATGTGAATTAATTCCATTATAAGGGAGCTTAGAAGTAGAATAAAAATTATTGATGGAAGCCAACATACCTTTTCCATTTTACCAATGATAAAAATACGTACCTACCTCAGGCATGACATAATCTAAAATCTTAATATTGGATCCTGCATGATTAGAGGATAATAATTTAGGAATATAATCATCAAATGAGTCTTCTAATAGAGATTCTAATTCAAAATGATAGTCACAAAAGTCATCAACACCATCTTCAAAGATAATATCTTCTTTTACAAGGAAAACTAATTGATCCTTTGCCTGGGCATATTTTATCTTATAGAGTTGCTACAAAGTTTGGAAAAGTTCATTTAAATTTAAACTTTCCTTATTGCCATCATTTATTTCTTTCATTATCTCATCAAATATTGAGATGGAATGAGCATGATCCAATTTTCTTAGTTTAACATATTCCTCTTCTTGTTGCTAGTATCTCAGTTTTTCCTATAACATTGTATTTTCTTCATTAATGGCTATAATACATTATTATTCCTCATTCATGATCTAATCACCCTCTCCATTTGGGATATCTTTTTCCTTATGTATAGTGTCTAGATTTAAAGGAAACTTTTCCACTATGTTTTAGTTTAGGCATAGTAACAAGCTTTCTCTTTGGATGGCTTCTCTACAATTCATATCTAATATAACTACTATAGAAAACCTCATAGAAGATGTTAAATTGTTTTTTAAATCATGAACATTAATATTTGGACCAAATCATATAAAAAATATTCATTAATATCACTCCAACTAGTAATAGAACTAGGTCCCTACTTTTCAAGCCAATCATGAGTTTATTCTCCCAATGTAAAAGTGAACAGCCTACAGATTACATCCTCAAATTTTACATCCATAAAATGTATAGCATATGTGTAAGAAACAAGATGCCCTTTAACAAATCTTGGGTGATTATAATGTAACATAGGAAGGTATTTTAAAGGGGAATTAGGGAAATCATGTTGAATACCTAGGATATATATGGGTCCTTTGTCAAGCCAATCCATTCTCTAAAATTTTAGCACAATCAAAGGTGATGTCCCTCCTAGTGATAATTAACTATAGATGTGGGGTTTATGCACACCATAGTCATAATGAGGTATCGTATAACATTTTAGGATCTTAATAAAGGTAAATTCCATTCTAGGGCATGAGTTGTAGGTATGTGGTCTATTATAACCTATTGATGGAATAGATATTAGGGCATGCAAGTTATTGACAAGGTTTTTTGGATACATGTGTGGATCATAAAGGATTGTGAAACCATATGTGAATTGGATGGGTGATTGGATTCTAATCTATAGTGGGAAAGTCTCAAAACAAACTCAAAAAAATAGGGAAGGGTAAGGAAGAAAATAAATCTTATGTGGTTTCTAGGAATCACTCCCTTGGCTGATTTCTAAAGGACAAGTGATCTCAAACTTATGCCTGTTGTTAGCAATGATTGCACACACATAGACAAACATGACTAATAATTATATGGTGATAAAATGTAATAAATTTATAAGACTTAGATAGAGGTTTCTTCTTTTATAGAAACTATTATACACCCTTAAATATGGGATTATGGCTTAGGCTAGTGAAGTATCTAAGGAAGTTGTTGCACACACACAAAAAACTACATCCAAGAAATAACTCATTCACAACTAGAAGTATGAATCAATTTGATATTGACTATCTTAAACAATATATTAACAATCTTTTAACAATTATTTCACATCTACATATTAGTATATCAATCAAAATAATCAAGAATCCATTCACAACTTTTACATACTAAAGATTATTGAAACATACAACCAATGAAAGTAGCAACTAATTACATAAAATTTGGAAAGAAAATAAATAATCACATTTTAATGATTAAAACTAATATTTTTTATGTATTTAAAAATTCTCTGACAAAAATTGAAGTTGGGTTGCAACTATTTATATAGACTTAGGAAAGGGGTTGCCTCATCCTCCAAGTTCATGAAAGGTCATTACATGTGATAGTTATAACATGTAGTTCTAACTATGAACTAAAACCATATAAGAGTATAATTACATGTATCAATTTAAAATAGTCTTTGCCAAAGACATGAAACATGCACATGTGTATAAAGATAGAGGCATTTTTTTACAATTATATTTTGAACTGTATGCAAAATTTAGAATATATTTCATTTAACAAAACTACACATGCCTCTTTTTATAGGTTGTGAAAATAACCTATTGATATTTCAGATTAGCCACATTCAAATAAAACTCTGGCATATGCATGAAAGACAAAAATCACTCTACCAATGTTTTAGAACTAGTGGCACTACTGTTAGCTATGACTAATTTAAATTATACATTGCATGCTCACCCATGATTTTTATATAACCTACATTTTCACTTTTATATTCAATTTTTTGATTAATATGTGCATGTTAATACTCTAGGTTAACTATGAGACCCAATGCCTATTAGTAAATATAGCTCAAGTGTCCATAGATATAAGTATTTTATCCATAATTCCTTGCTAGTTTTTGAAATAGAACATGTGTCAAAACTTGATTGAGTCCATGATATTTGAAAATTCCACTCAAGACTCACATTGTTGATCCTTATGTACTTTTTTAACATGGTTCATTAGATCTAAGTGTCTTTAACTTATTGACTCTTATGTGCTTAATACTTGGCATTCCATATTTTTCTCTACTTCATATGTGTGCCACTTGTTAGTCACTTGGGGATCCTAATCTCTATGTACTAGGCTCCCTACTTCTACGTATGCATCATTGGATCTATGTAATAGTCTCCCATGATAGGGGCACTTGTCAATCTCATAGAGCTTTGACATTTCAACTTTCTCTCACATCATTCAATCAAATAGGTTGGATTAGATCACATTATAAGATATTTACTTGGACCTTTTGACTTATACTTTGATTATGTGTGTATGCCACTTGGGAACTCTCTATTTAATTTAAGACCTTTGAAAATTCTTCCTCAATTTGGTAAAATTGGATCAACTATATATATTAACATGAACCATCGATCTACTGGGTCTACATAATATATAATTTATGAGGTTATATTTGACATTTGCATAACCATCAACTTATTTCCTCATGACCATCAAATGAAATCCATGAAACTATCAAATTTATTATTGTAAGTTTGACACATTATCAAGGTTAAATTTGACATTCATGTGACCATCAATTTATGTCCTCATGATTGTCAAATCACATCTGCATGACTATCAAATTTAATATCATAAGTTTGACACATTATTAAGGTTAAATTTGACATTTACATAACCATAAAATTATGTCTTTATGACCATCAACTCATGTATTTATGACTATCAAATTTAATCCCATCAACTTGACACATGTCATTTATTTATGATTCCCTATTCCTAAAAACATAAACACAAAATGACATAGAATAATACTTTCGTAAATATGTATAAAATACCCTATATGAATATTATAGCCTAAGATCTTAGTATTAATAAAAACAAGATCTGGACCTAGGCTAAGAATATATAAAAAAACTACAACATTTAATCTTGATCACCTAGCATAGAAAAATATGATTGGGATCCTTGGATAAAATATTAAACCATGATCAAGGCATAATGGAAATGTTCTCTAAGAAAGGATGCCACTTGGTAGTATGGTATTGGTCTTGGGTCAATTTTTCTAGGAGAATTATTGTAGGATTTTTGTATTTAGGACCCTAATTTCATCAGGTAAAATATTTGAGACACAAAGTCTAAAGGAATTCCATTAGGGGAATTATCTTAGACAAAATGTATGCAATAATTTTTTGAAGACTCAATTCTCTCAAAAAATATGTTAGAAGGAAATATTTAATGGATAATCCTAAAAAGGATGAATGGCATGTTGTTTTAGATAAAATTTCCTAAGGTATTAGTTGAAGGGTAAAATTTCTCAAATAAAATGTCTAAAAGAATTGGCTAAAGGGCAAAGTCTTGGGGCAAAAGTCTTGAAAGGTTGGTGTGAATGGAAAAAAGGCCCATGAAAATAGTCCCAAAGGGAAAGTCTTAGAGGGGAAATGGCCTAGGACAAAGTCCCAAAGGAATTATTTAAAGGGAAAAAAGGCCTGGCATAAAGTCTTGAAGGGTAAGTGGTCACTTTAAAAAGGTGACAAAGGGTCTGCTTCAAAATGTCTAAAGGGTTGATTTAGAAATTTTGAAGGGTATGTGCCCTTGGGTTTTGGGCCTTTTACATTGAACAAAATGTCTAAAACAAAATCTAAAGGAATTGGGTTAGGGTGAAAGGTCAATACAAAAAGTCTAAAGGGCATTTAAAAAATGTCTAAAGGGACATTTTTAAAGGTTGAAGGGTAGGTCAAAAAGGTCTATAGGGTCTCCTTCATAGGGTAAATAGGTTCTATGACAAAAATCTTGAAGGGTAGGTTAGTAAGGCAAAAAATCATTTCAAAAGTCCCAAAGGGTAATTTCAAAATGTTAAAAGGTCATTTAAAATGTCGAAGGGCAAGTCTATAGGGAAAAATGCCAATTAAAATTGTCTTGAAGGGTAAGTTTCCCAAATCCTGAAGGGTATGTTCATTTCCTCAAGGAAAATATATTGGAAAAAATGTTTGAAGGATCTCAATTGGCTCAAGGAAAATGTCTCAAAAAAATGTCCAAAGGAATGGTTCAAAAAAGCCAAAGATGTGGGATAAATGTCTTTAAGGGTAGGTGTAGAGGAGATGAAGGGTATTTCAAAAGTTCCAAAGGGAAATTTCAAAATGTCAAAGGATAATTTATATCTAGAAATAATCTGAAGGGTTCTCTTCATAGGGAATTCATCCATGTCAAAAGTCCTAAAGGATCTAATTCATAAAGCCTGAAGGGTAATCTCAAAAGGTTGAAAGGTAAGTCTATTTCATTAGGCAAAATGCCTAAAAAAATTCCCATAGAATAATTATATTGAAGGAATTATTGAATATAAAATGTTTACAATAATTTATCTTATAAATATAAGTCTATGGCCAAAAATCCAGCAAGAGTTCATGCATGACAAAAATCTTGATAAAGACCAATATGATAAGCCCAAAATAATAAGTCTCAAAAGACAAATCGCTTAAGCCCTAAAAGAATAAGTCCCAAGAGGATAGTAAAGTTAGTCCATGAAAACATAAATTTGTAACAATTATATTCAAGTAAAAAACTTGATAGAACAAAATATTTGGTTTATGAAAACATAATACCAATGCCATCTTGCCAAAGTATAAAAGGTAAAATCATGACCTTTTCCTAGAATTTACATAAATTTATAAAAGAGGGGGCTCAAAATCAAGATAATAATCTAAAAAAAAGTGGGTCCCTATTTCCTATGGAAAGAAGGGGTATGTTAGGTAAAACATAGACCTTTCAGATTAACCATAGTAACCATTATATTAATGCTCCACCTTCCACAGATGTTAATTAGGACCCAAAAAATTATACATTATTGAAATTATTTCATGGTGAGACTTTAGTGGTAGAATATTTGAGGATTCAAGACAACATTCAGGAATAAAAAAAATCTACTAGTGAAATCTTTTTTGATATGGTAGGGGACAATCATAATTTAAACACAACAACTTCTTATGAAACCTTGTTTGAGACACTAGACAATAAGTAGGATAAAAATATATAAATATTTAGAGAAAAATTACTTAAGGTGATAAGGGACAATGAAAATGAATTATCAATGTCTCTTAGTGAAACCTTATCTGACTCACTATTGGATAATGCAAATCATAAAAATTGAGAAGAGTTTGTTGATGAAAACATATTTGAGGTGCCAATAGTGAAGCCAATTATTTCATCATTATTTGATGAAGATATTATTGAATTCAATATCAACCCCACCAGAACTAAAATCAAGTTGAGTCTAAAATTAAAATCATTATGTGTAACTAAAAGTCCCAATTTTCATTTATCTCCCAACCATTATACATTCCATTATGATCTCATTATTCATTCAATAAATATATGTCATTATCCAATCAAATCATTTATCCAATGCCTGTCCATCTGTTTACTCCCTAGTAACACATATTTTCAAATGAGATTATGAAGACACCTTGTTTATAAGTTTGGAAGAACTAGAATCAATGGACAATGAATATAAAAAAAATGTTAATACAATTTACATCAATAACAAAATTCTACTAGATAATTTATTTAGATTTGGTATAGGTTAGAGATCAAACATTAAACATTATGCATGTAATCATCCTCCATTGAGTTGATATGCCAAAAATTAAAAAAAATCAAATCAAATCAAATCAGAAATATAAATAATTTGTATAACATTGAAAACCATGTTTTTGGCACCTTGGGAAAGTACCATAATGCAAACCTAGTTTCTAACATCATGTGTAAATATTTATTTATATAAAAGTACCTTGAAACTTGGGGGTATCCTTATCTTCATTTTAATCTTTTAAATTCCTATCATATTACCTTATTCTAAACCATAAGTTTATTCATCCTACCCTGGTACTATTTTTCCTTCTTGTCTTGATCTTAATAAAAAAGTGGAAGTTATTATGAGACTTACTTTAAAAAATCACTTGTCATATTATTTTAATGAAACTTTGATGACTTTAAATTTTATTTTCCAGGTGACATGGTCCTTTTATATTCCTAATCTATGTATCATATGTATTATCTAATATGATCATTCGAATCCTACCATTTGTTATTATTGTTATCACTCAGAAGTGCACCCTCCAAAGAACCTATGCCTACTCTCACTTATATTGATACAATGGAAAATATTTAAGGTGGGGGTGAAATTATGATTTATATAATATCCATATTAAGTGATGGGTCCTTTTGGTACATTCGCTCACTTCTCTATAAACTCTCTCAGATACTACTATCTTGACTAGGAAAAGGAGTAAAACAATAATGCTAAAGCTAAAAATGGAAAGGTAGACTAAAATTTGGGGTGATGCACTAATTTTTGGGTTAATTATATAGATAAATAATAAAATTTATACACTCCATTCTCTTAAAATGACTCTTGCATCAATATTTCACATAGAGGTCTTGGAAAACATTCACACTAGCTAGGAAGGAATGAACAATGGTTGAATTTACTTCCAAATTAAGTATAAAATAGAGTAATAAACTAAATATGACCTAAAATATTTATAATTTTTTTAATAAAGGTTAATTATTAATATATAAATCTATAAAATATAATAATTCACTATGTTATATCAATGAATAATAAACACACACTTCATGAAAGCTTGAGAATGGAGGAAAATTTAGATCTTTATTTCTTTAAAGGTTATTTAGTAAAAAAAATTGGTATGTTTTATGTAATAAAAAATAAATATATGATCATGATACTTCTCAAAAATATAATACATATATAATATAATAAGAAGAGAAAAGATAACCAACTCCAAAGACAGGAAAGAGTTTCACATGATAGTCAACTCCATTGTAACTCCAAATTAAACTCAAAATTGACATCCACTTTTATTTTAAATTTTTTAAAATTTAACATGTTTTAGTTTAAACCTTATCAATTTAAAATTTCATGATAGGGGAGAGAGGGAGAGTTGACAAGTCAAAGGGCTATTCATGCATCTTGAATCTTGAGTTAACTCATTGTAATATTACATACAACTTTTGATCCTATTTTGTTAACTCTTGTTTTATATTTTAGTTATATCATCTTTGTATTTCATGTATATTAAATTTATACATCAGTTACCTTAAATTTAATCTTTAGTTGAGTGGACTTACTTGACTTCACACTCAAAGTTCATCTTTAGTTATCTAGCATGCAACTTGCATGCATGTTTGGCCTCATATCTCTTTTAAAAATATCCCAAAGGGGGGCTTAGTAGAAGTGGGATGAATTTTTAACTTTTATAGGGATATATTTCCTACAAATATGGATCTAAATTTTATCAATACCATAACTCCACCTATCCACCTTTGCATGTTTTGGAACTCCACTTTTGTAGGTCTAATTGAAGGCTCTTTGAAGTTATTTTATACTTACTAAAATTAAAAAAAAATGGGGTACCCAATTTATATATTGGATAATTCATATTATTAATTATTAATTTAATAATATTTATAATTATTCACTTTATTATTACCAAATCAACCCTCTAAACTGGCTCTTCTTCCATATGCCTATCTTGTGCAACTTTGATAAGCCTTGAATACATTGTGAGAGATATAAACTTGATGGATATTAATAATTATAATATATGAGGAAAAAAATATGATTTTAACATAGTAACCATGGTGTCATAAACCTTAAAAAAAAAAAAAATCAGCTCCAAACTCCATGTACAACTCCAAATAACAACATTTTATGCTCTCATATGCTCTCTTATTCTCAACAAACCCTGATTTTGATTATGGGGTCTAAAATGAGTTCAAGGACTAAAAACAGACTCATAATATAATTTTTGGATATGTATAAATGGTTATTACATGTAAAATTTTTAAAATATTCAAAAATCTTTAGCAAACTCCTTAAGAAAAATTCACAAAAAAACCTGCTTGCTACCTTAAGGATGACTTGGAGATGTTTTTCAATGATCTAAGCCTATTTTGAATTAAAAATAATTTATTTATACCTTTAATTTAATTATTCATATTTTAAAATCAATTTTATCCATTGGAAGGACTTGAAACACCCATTTTCAAATCCATTTATGAGCAAAAAAGTCAAGAAACCTTCATTCCATTTAAGATCATACCTGTATATTGGAATTTTATCTATAATTAGGTAAACTAAGTAATTTAAAAA